>WPDF01000320.1:9620-28118 GCA_019137265.1 Neonectria coccinea
TATTAAGCTAGTAGTAGGCCCTATTAATACCTTACTAATATTTATTCCTACTACTAACTTAATAATTATCCTTATAAGATACTTTACTACTAGATAGTACTAAATATAAGACTGCTAGAGTATATACATACGATTTAGTATAGCTTTAGGCTAACTAATAAAGATGCCTATACGATGCTTTTCTGTGTACCCTCTTAAAGGATTGCTATTGAGTTAGGGTGTTGTTTTTAGTCCCTTTTCGCCGCTAAAGTATTCCTATACGCTAAGCTTACTAGGTAGGAAAGAATATACTAATTATTAGTCTATATAACTCTTAATTACTTCCTTCTCCTTATAATAGTTATTATATTCCTTAGTAAGAATATCTTATACTTTTAATAGGAAGTATAGTATTAATACCTATTTATTATATTTAAAGACTATAAGGAATTTCTAGCTAAAGAAGGGATTAAATCTTATTATATAGGATCTCTACGCTAGTATAATACTACCCTACTATAATAATACTATAATATAGTATTATTATAATATAGTATTACTACTAAGAAAAAATTATATAATAATAACTTAAGAATAGTCTAAGGTTTAATTCCCTATTTATCTATTAACTATTATAGAAACTAGCTCTATAATATAAAATAGAAGTATAAAGATAAAAGAGTAATAACTAATAGGCTATAAGTATAGCTTATTAGCTATAAGTATAATTTATTAACTATAGGTATAGCTTATTAGCTATAAGTATATCCTTATAGAGTAATAATCTTAATAATTAAATATTTAGTAGGTAAAAAGTATAAGTTTCTCTCCTATTTATTTCCTTAGTACTTTCTATATTTATCCCTTCTTAGGTGAATCTTTAGGAAATCTTATAGAAGAGAGTTCTTCTTATTTCCTTAGGATTTCCTATAGAAGAAAGACCTAAGAAATCCTAATTCCTTTCTGGTAGGAATCCTATAGAAGTCTTAGAAACCTCTATATAGGTATCTCTAAGGAGATCTATAATAATAAGGTTATTAAGCTCTTTCTTTTCCTTAAGCTAATCTATAATATCTATAAGCCTAAATTACTATATAAACATTCTAAATACTTTATTTAAGAGGACCTTTATAAGTCTATTAGCTAGTATCTCCTTTATTAGTATATATTCTACTATAATTATTCTATTCTTTACTTCTTAATATAGTTAGTAGTTATATATATTAATATATTAAAGGTATATACTTAGCTAGCTAAGCTACTTATTAATAAGTATAATTATTTACTTATTATTATACTAAATTTATATATATTTAGTATTACTAATCTTAAGTCTTAACTCTATAAGGAACTAACTCTAGAATATACCTTCTTTAGCCGCTTAAGATAGTACTAATAGCTCTCCCTTAGTTATTAATATTATTACTATAGCCTACTTATTTACCCTCTATCTAATAACCCCTCTAAATAACTTTATAATATATACTTATAAGCTCTTACAGTTAGCTAAGTTATCTATAAAGGAAGTATTACTAGCTATAATAAAGTTATCTTTACCTCCTAATTAGAGTATAAGTCTATAGGTCTTCTTAAGGTATAAGAGGACTTAATTAGTAGCTTTATAATAGTATAGTCTTAAGTTTTAGTTAAAGTATACTAGCTATAAGACTATAAAGGTAATATTAAAGTATATAATTACTATAATATATAGGATTAAGCTAATCTTCTATTAGTAACTTTAGATTTCTCCTATTAAGGCTTAGCCTTAGTATACTAAGAGCTTAATCTTAATTATTAGGGTTAGAATATTACTTCTAGCGTTTAAGTTAATAATTAGATTAGTAATCTTAAGTATATATTAGGATTAAGATAGCTAAATTAGTCTTTTCTTTTAGTCTTAATAAACTACTATCCTAAGGAACTATTAAAGGTCTTACCTACTTATTATATTATATTATACTTAAAGCTAATATATAAGCTAGGTTATTACTTTAGTTAAGTATTTCTAGTAGATAAAGATAATATTATTTATATAGTAGAATATAATAATCCTATCCTTAATTATATAGTAGAGCTTATAAGGAACTATCTTAAAACCTAGCTCTATTAGGGTTCCCCTAAGCTCTTATTACTATAGGAAAGAGGATTCCCTAAGTCTATAAAGTGCTTTATTTATAAGTAGGATCTTTCCTACCTCCTTATACCCTAAGGGCATCCTTATATAAACTTTCTTATTAAGGGGAGTATTTATAAATATATTAATAGTATTATACTATATAAACTTAAGGTTAAAGCATACTATAATAGTAATAAGTATTTAGAAGGATTTCCTTATAAGGGTTAATATATATATCTCTTATATTTTTATAGCTTACTAATCGCCTTATATAATAAGGTAGGCCTTATATTTTATAAGGAAGCTATACTTATTAGTCTTATAAGTATAAACCTATATATAGTCTAGAATCTAATTCCTATTTACTTACTCTTTTAATACTTTAGTTTATAAGCCTATTTTAGTATAACTTTAGAGTTAAGTCTTTTCTACCTTAAGGAATAAATTATATAGTAAGTACTCCTTTAGCTCACTATAATAATAAGGAGGTAAGAGGAGCTCCCTTTAGTATATATAGTCTTATAGATTAGCCTATTATAATAACTACTATAGTAAATAGTATAATCTAGCCTAATTAACTTCTTTCCCTTAGAATTTTCCTATTAGGGTAATTAAGTAACCTACTATAAAGGTAGCTTACTAATATAACTCTTTCTTAGTTATATAAGTACTTTCTTTACTTACTAGGGATAGCCTTCTTAATATTTCTATCTCTATAATTATCTTTATAAATAACCCTACTAATAGAGACTCTTATAAGGTTAAATATAGAGTCTTAAGGCCTTCTTTATCCCTATCTTTTACTTTATTATCCTATATCTCCCCTATAGGGTCTTAATTATTACTTAAGCTATTAGTAGTATATATATTATTATCTTTATAGAGAGAGGTAATAAGGTTATTATTAGTTTTATTTTCTTAGCTTAGCTCTTATTAAGGTTATACTTCCTCTATTTATAATAGAAGGTTAGTAATCTTACTCTTCTTTATATAGAGGAAGTTATCCTTAAGCTCCTTTAGACTTCTTAGGAAGGTTTCTTCCTTATTAAAGATAATATTCCTTATTAAGATAATCTTATCTAAAAGTAAGTTCTAAATCCTATAGATATTTATAGATTAATACCTAATTAGGTAGCTAATAAATACTTTTAGGTTAAGCTTATATAGTTATTCTACCTTCCTTTAAGCTATTATAATTATTATATATACTTTATAGCTATAAACTTAAAGGTACTTAAAGTATAGCTTTTAGTTATTAATAATAATACTATTATAATAGGTAAGGTAAGTATAAAATTAGTTATAAGAGGACTTTTAATTAAATATATATTAAGGGAGATAATTATAAAGGTAGATAGCTATACTATAGATCTTATACTAAAGGTCTTTAGGAAGGTAGGCTCCCTACCTTATAGTATAGGATTTAGTCTTAATCGCTCCTCTTAATCTCTTTACGCCCTTATTTTAAGCCTAGATCTTAAGTGCTAAAAGCTTAATTAAAATGCCCTTCTTCTTAAGTATCTTACTTATTACTCTCTTAATTATTATAATCTTATTATTACACTTAAAGACCTATAGCTTAATCTAGTATTAGGCTTTAAATATTATAAGTAGTATTTTAAATACCTTAATAAGGTTCTTTACTATTTAATCTTATAGGTATATTTCCTAAATGTATTTAGACTATTAGTCTATAAATAATATTAAGCTATTAAAACCTTTAGTATTAGCGATTAGATATATAAAATTAATTATAAGTTATAGTTTTAGCCTTTTATTATATAATCTTAGGGTATAGAAGACTTAACGCTTTATCTTTACTATTAGGTAGTTAGGGTACTTTATTATAGTTAGTCCTTTAATCTTTATACCTATAGAGGTACTAACTAGCTAGTTAAAGGCTTTAGGGCTAAGGTAATTAAGTTATTAGTACTATATTTTAGTATCTACTTTACTTAACTTCTTATAATATAATTAGGCTAGAAAGACCTAATATTATAGTCCTCCCTTACTTAAGTTATTTTCTAGGATATACTAATTATAATAGTCTAAAAGATTACTAATTACTCTATTATATTAGTCTTAAAGGGAGTTATTATTAAGGCTTTAGTCCTACTAGATACTATACTTCCTTAGCTTTTATAAAGATACTATATTATAAGTAAAGTCTTTATAGTATATAATATCTTAAAGATAGAAATATCTTTCTTCTCTATAATTAACTAAGGTTAGCTTAATTATAATATTTCTATAAGCTTTAATAAGGACCTTCTTTATCCTAGTCTAAATAAAGTCTATAGAGCTAGCTTTAATAAGGTCTATAAACCTTAACTTAGTATTAAAGATATATAAGGTAGCTCTAGAGTTAAGTATTATAAAGTCCCTTAGAAGGTATAAAAAGCCTAAGAAAGCTACCTCTTTTAATAAGGTAAGTAATACTATTAGCGCCTTCTTAACCCCTTATATTAATCATTCGCTTAAGGAACTTTCTTCTCCCTTAGATGCCTTAATCTTCTTAATCTTCTCCTTAAGGCTATAGTTATTAGCTAGATTATTATCTATAGTCTTTCTTATAGCTTCTCTTTCCTTAAACTATAGTAATAGCTTATCCTTAAAGATATATATATATTATACTAATAGATAAAATTAGCTATAAGCTTAATATATTATCTTTATTAGTAATAATAATCTTATTTTAGCCTTACTCTTCTTAGCTTACTTTTTTCTCTTAGAAGATAGTAAGGTAGCTAACTTACTATAAAGTATTAGATTATCTAAGTTATCTTTAGCTATAGGAAATATAGCTCCTCTCTTAACTCCTTAAGTCTTCTATTATAATTATTTAATTACTACTATCTTAAGCTAGATCTAAGTTATAATCTCTTAGTAGGAAAGAGAATTATTCTTAATCTTAGTAGTAAATTAAGCCTTTTAAATCTTTAGCCTTTACCTAAGGAAAGGCTTAATTAGCTATTAGAGTAAGAAGTACTAAAAGATAACTTCTTATATAAAAGGAAGGTTTAAAGCTAAAGTATTATATATAACTTATTTAAACTTATTTACTTACTTTATTAAATCTTAAGGAATCCTAACTATAATATAAAAGAATTTATTTTAAGCGATTATAACTATACTTTAGGCTAAATAAAGATTAAGGCTAATAGCCTTTAAGAGGTTAAGATACTAATCTTAAAGGTCCTTATCTTTATTATAGTTTTACTCCCTAATCTAAGTCTTAATTATAGCTTTAATTTAATCCTTTAGGAAGGTAATATTCTTAACCTCCTAATTATAATAGTAATTATAAATCTTAAAGATATATAAGCATATTTTATTTACCTTTATAATAATATTAGCTACTTAAGTTTAAGTACTTTTAACCTCTCCTAAAAAGCTAAAGGCTAATATAGCTAAAGGAGCCTTAAATGCTAAAAGGTCCTTATTTTTAAGGTTAATATATTCCTAAAGGTATAAAGACTTTACTTTTAAGATAAATAAGCCCTTTTAGTTCTATTAATTAATAGATCTAGCTAATATAACCTTATTATCTTAGTAGATTATAAGAATTAATATCTTAAAAGCTTATAATCTTATTATTAATAAAGATAATAAAACTCTTAATTATTAGATATATAATAGTTTAGAAAGTAGATTAAATATACTAAGTTAAGAATAATTAAATATAGTAAAATAGATAATAATAGTAAGGTCTAATAGGATTATTTAATTAATACTTAATCTACTAGAAGTTATATTATTCTTACTTACTTATACCTTTAGACCTCTAACCTCCCTATCTAAGGGATTTCCCCTCTTTCCAGGTTAATCTCGGATCCCTTATCTTTAGTCATCCCTTCGGCCGGGTCCCTCCGTCTGACAAAATGCTGATAAGCTAGACATTCAGAACTAACGAGGGGATCCGTCAACTGGCATCCCTATGGAAGTCACAACCTTAGGCAGCATCTTCACGAACTTATTTATCGCTTTACTTACTAGTAATCAACTCAAGTAGAAGAAGTCAGGTGTTATCAATGCTATATCTACAAAATAATACTCTCTCTCAGCGCGAATCCTAGTTTGTTTTTGTCGCCTTCATCACCCCACCTCCCACCCACGCAAACTACCCTACAGCATGCGCTGAAATCTGGTCTTGATGAGTAACTTGGTTGGAAGAGATTGCATCAGATACCATATCATCATAGTTCTAATGCCTCGATGGCGCCTGAAGCTCTTCATTGTAATGCATAATTTTCTGTATTTTATACTCTCATCTGCGCAGCCATCATGATCCATCAATCGCAACGACTAGGTATATCGGACACGTCGGCCTCCCATGTCCGATGCGCTTCGGTCTCCCACTCCGATAGCTACCACATCGGCTTACAGATGAAATCTTCCCAACCCGCTTAGAACCGGAGACGACCCCTTCCCGCGTCTTCCACGGCATCAATCACCTCACCAGAAACCCACTCAACGCTCGTAGAATTCCAATTACAGCGCATAGCTTCACCCGAAGTTGTCCTCCCCCCTCCCCCCTCCACCCCAACGGCAGCCCCGCCCCCACTTCTACATACAAGAACCTCCGCCACCGGACCCGAACCATACGCCCTCCGGCATCGACCACCTCCGTCATAAACCGCGTCTTCCTCCCGAACGATGCGAACCTCGCTACGCACCTTCGCCAGCATATCCAAATCGCTCGTCCGCCCGCGCTCTGCCCTTGTCTCCGTCCTCCGAAGCCCCTTCTTCTCCCGCGCCATGTCGTCCGCCGGCCCCGTCCTCAAGCAGCCCGTCAAGCTGGCGTGTATCCAACTGGCCTCGGGCACCGACAAGCAGGCCAACTTGAAGCGCGCCGCCGAACACGTCGCGCAGGCCGCCGCCCAGGGAAACAAGATCGTCGTTCTGCCCGAGTGCTTCAACTCGCCGTACGGGACCAAGTACTTCCCCCAGTACGCCGAGACGCTGCTGCCCTCTCCGCCGCCAGCCGCCCAGGCGCCGTCGTTCCATGCCCTCGCTAAGATGGCCGCCGACAACAAGGTCTACCTCGTTGGCGGGTCGATTCCCGAGTTCAACCCAGATACCAAGAAGCACTACAACACCAACCTCATCTTTGGACCCGACGGCGCCCTGTTGGCCAGCCACCGCAAGGTGCACCTCTTCGATATCGACATCCCTGGAAAGGTCACGTTCCGCGAGTCCGACGTCCTCAGCCCCGGAAACAAGGTGACCATTGTCGACCTACCTGAGTACGGCAAGATTGCCGTAGCCATCTGCTACGACCTACGCTTTCCCGAGCTAGCTACCATCGCCGCTCGCCACGGCGCCTTCGCCCTCATCTACCCCGGCGCGTTCAACACTACCACTGGTGCCCTACACTGGCGTCTGCTAGGCCAAGCCCGTGCTGTCGACAACCAGATCTATGTCGCCCTTTGTAGCCCTGCCCGTGACGTCGATTGCGATTACCCCGCGTGGGGTCATAGTCTTGTCGTTGACCCCATGGCAAAGGTCCTCGTCGAGGCTGACGAGAGCGAGACCATTGTCGAGTGGGAGCTGGAGGGCGATAAGATCGCGGAAACGAGGAAGAACATCCCCTTGAACACGCAACGGAGGTTTGACGTGTATCCGGATGTAAGCAAGGGCGACGTTGAGTTCGAGAAGCCTTGATATATAGATATAATGTGCAGGCCAAAACGTAAAACCCATGTACGATGCCTACTTGTGAATGGACACGGTGATTTCATGGATCATATAGACTGTTCGTTAATTACTCCGCCCTCGCACTGGAGCTAGGACGCAATGAAAACACGATGGGCTGATGAGTAAGAGAGCTTCTTTCATAAGACGACGTGACAAGGCCTTACTCTGCAGTAAGGTCATAGCCTTTTTATTCATTTTTTAGACTTCTATGCGCTCCAAGCGCTGATAAGAATTCTATGTGACCACCCATGGTCTTTCTGTTTGTTTTCCGGGTTTAACCCAAAGCAATGCCACCGTGTCCCTTCCATGCTCGCCTCGGGAATTGCACTTATTGCAGAGCCTTCTTGGCAAAGTTGGGGAGGATGAAGCTGGCCTTGTGGATCTCAGCAGAGTAGTATCGGCACTTCTCCATCTCCTCCTCCTCGGTCCAGGTTCGGAGAGGGGTCTTGACGTCGCGGGTGGCGTCCTTGCAGCAGATCATGAAACCAATCTGGCCGGAGGGGTAGGTAGGAATGGTGGTGTAGGCGTACTCGGCGACAGGGAAGATCTCCTTGCAGTCCTTCTTGAGCTGGGTGATGAGGGGTAGGTGAAGCCACTGGTTCTCAGCTGTTGGTAGAATGACCCCGTTAGTAAGACTCTCAAAGGCACATGACAACACGCAGGTAAGGAGTGGAACAGCAGAACGCGGATGGTAACCATCAAACAACGAAAATCATGCAACGCGGGACTACCGGAAGCAACGCTGGGAAAGTAGCACTTGCTTCTGGCAATTCCTAGGAGGAAGGGCATGATGGTACCAATCGAGCCCATGATCTGATGGGGTTACCCGACACCGCCGTTCCTAGGGACTCCATTTCTTTCCTCAAGAAAAATAGGGAACATACAACCTTGGGTAGAAATGACACCGCCCTCGCGGAGGGCACCGTTGAGAAGAGCGAAGTAGGACTTCTCGAAGAGAGCCTGGGCAGGACCCTCGGGGTCGGAGGAGTCGGTGATGATGACGTCGAACTCGTTCTTGTAGTCGTCGAGGAACTTGAAGCCGTCGCCAACGTGAACAGTGACCTTGGGGTGATCGAAGCCAGCGGACATGGTAGGGAGGTACTGCTTGGAGAGTCGGATGACGGCCTTGGTGGGATACGTTAGCATTGACAGCTTAGTTTGAGGATCGAAATTTATACCTCGTCGATGTCGCAGAGGATGGCCGACTCGACACAGTCGTGCTTGACAATCTCTCGGAGAACACCACCGTCACCGCCACCAATGACGAGAACCTTCTTGGGGTTGGGGTGGGAGTTCATGGCCAAGTGGCAGATCATCTCCTGGTAGGAGAACTCATCGCGCTCAGTGCACTGGACGACGTTGTCCAGGACGAGGACATTGCCGTAGTCGGTGGACTTGAAGATGAGGACGTCCTGGTACTTGCTCTTCTCGTGGTGGAGGACCTTCTCAACGCGAAGGGTCATGGCCTGGCCTGGAGAGATATGAGAAACGGCGGTTGAAACGACGGTGGGCGAAGGAGCTTACCGGGCCACATCTCCGAGATCTCTCGGAACCAGCCATCTGCAAGATAAACAGATTAGCGACTGCGTAGAGAAGAGGCAATTTGGAGGTGCCAAGCTGGAGCAGTGAATCAAGGAGTATAGTGGTATCATGGAGGTTATGCGAATACGCCAGTAGTCGCAGGTAAAAATTCTCCAGACGCGAGATTGGGAATGCGCCCAGTGGGTGTGGGAGTGAAAGTGGCCTAACGACTGCCTGATCTCGTTCTGGACGAACAACAAAAGCAGAATCCAAGAACGACATCAGGACAATTGCATTGATTGTGGTCTGCGGGCCGTCGGCTGGAGTCTGGCGGACACGATTTCGCGGGGCGACGATGGCTTATCATGGAAGAGGGGCAACGACAGTGGAATGCGCGGGGTTCCCCAGAGTAAACATACCCTTGATGGTCTCGTGGGTGATCTCGTTGGACATCTTGGTGGAAGTTACGACAGAGCGTGAATGGACGGGAAGAGGCTTGATTGTTCGGGAGTGAAGACGGGAGAACAGTAGAGTCGAGGGCGAATGCGACGGCGATGGAGGAGGAAAGCGGCGTCTCTTATTAGCTTCGCGGGCGAAGCTGGAAGGTGGGGTGAAAATTTTCGACATCCACCGCCGGGCAGGAGCCGTAAAAACTTGTGATGTGGCCATCAGCTCTGGTCGGGCAGCGACAGCGACGCACGCACTATTACTACTACTTGTTATTCCTCAAACAGTCCCGGCTTTGGTGGAGAGCTCTGTGGCCTGGCTGACCCTGTAAAACCCGACCTGGCGGACCGTGCTGGAGGCCATCGATGACCTGGCACCACTGAGAGTGAAGCTCCTGTGGGTGATGGTGCAGCGCTCGTGCTCTGTAGAATGCTGTGCTGCTCGTCATCGGCTAGCGAGAGCTTGGCTGTTTCTCTGGATTTTTCCTTTCTTGGCAATGTGGACGTCACTCAGAGCTTGGGACGTGGGGTGGTGGGACGTGGAGGATGTGGATCATGGCAGAAACAAGACGCATTGTCAAAGGCAATTGCAAAACCTAGACCGCTCTATGGATGTGTCGATGATTATGATAACAACAATACCATTCCGAACGATGTCTCTTTCTACCGACTCGTCAATCCCATCTGTTCATTCGTCAGTCTCCTGAACGCCTACTTCGTGGTTGATATGGTAGTGTATACTGGAAGACGGGTAACCACTATTGTCGAATTGTCTATGATTTCTCTCAAAGCAAGCACTTCTACTAAACAACGACATTGTACTAATTCCATACTGCAGTAAGGTATCTAGTGTGCTTCCTTATTACGTAGGGTCGGTCCCCCGCGACCTGGGGCTCGAGCCAATGGAGACAGGGGCCTGGCAGCCTGAGTGGTTGAAAAACAAAACAAATATGGACGTCTAATTGGGCACCGACTCCAACTGAACGTCTCCCCTTCCCCGTTCAAGGCGTGTAAGCCGCGCAACGGATCTGCTCGATGCCTTGCGTCTTTCCCGGCAATGGTGGTACATAATATACCACAGTAAACATACCTACTATGTAGAATAAGGTCCCATTCACGGAGAAAGCTGCACTCTGTTGGTCCATTAATCCATACATGACACGGCCTCTCCCTCGCACGGCCACCAACACTTGCAAACTCGAATGATGGCCCGCGTGTCGTGGAGCAACAAGGCCGCAGCATTTTGCCGAGTTGGAGCCGGCCCCAAGATGACCCGGATCGGTGAATTAGGTAAGGAAGTAAGTTAAGGTGCCTGATAATCCTTGGCTTTGGTCGATGACCGTTCTTGTTGTTTTTCCTCACCCATGTCTGGCATCCCGGCTTTTTTTCACAACATCCCACTTTCTCACTCACCTGTTCACTTCGGCTGCGGTCGCGGAGTCGAAATGTGGCCCGTCGCTTGAGAAACTTGCTTTGTTTCTCCTTCTTTTCGCACCATGCTTGCTGCAGGCTAAAGATCGATTAACCTCCTCTCGACCGTGGTCGGAAAGGCGGCGCATCGAAAAAGAAACTACATCTTACCTACGCTACTCGCCTTAGGAGTACAGAAACTAAGTGCAGAGGCTAGGAGTGCGGAATCCTAACAGTACGAAGTACCTACCTACTATGTAGACGAGATGAACAATTGCTACCTTACCGCGTGTCCTGTTGGAAATCAGGAGATCATGGAGACGCTCGCCGATCGCTCTCGTTCCGTCTTCGGGTGGCATATGATCCACCATCTTCAAGACCGTTTCCCTTGTCGCAATTCTCCCACGGAAGCACCGCCCATGAAAGACCGAATCGTCTGGATGGTTCCTCGTGGCCCTGGGATCCTGGATAGCGCTGTCGCCTTGGCTTCACTTGAAACCAGCGAGGACTAAGCGCAAGGTCACTGTAGGCGGAATCCGGCTATGTTACAGCAGGATTTCCTACCCCAGTGCGCAGGGATATACCTGGGCAGTCAGCTCGGAAACGCTGCCACATGCATCCGGCCTGAGTGCAAAGGGATCGACGCTCTCAAGGTACGGATATTCCGTCTACGGGTTCAAGGCCGATATTCACTTATTTGGATTGTGGTCCTTATTACCATTCCTACTTTGCAATACCGTCTTCCTGTCATTATTCTCGTAGGTCCCCGGCTTCCCTTTTGTCGGTACCTGCATTCGCCAATTAGCCACCCATGTCCCGCGACGATCCCCGATGACAGTTGCATTCTGGCGCGGGACGGCGAGGATGGCGGATGGCTCGTCAATCCCCCCTGACCACATGGAGCCATGGACCGATGCACCGACCGCTGCTCATTGCCTGCATTAGCACAGTGGTGAGTCGCGACGGCCATGCGCTGCACTTCCCCGGTGTCTCCTCATTTCTTCCAGAGATAGCGTCGGCGAGAGGACTGTGGAATACGTCGGCGCAAAGTCACAGGTTGCGTGCACCTTCGCCAAGGTCTGCCCCTTGGCGTTCTTGTTGGGGTTTGTCGTTTTGGTGACCTGTATTTCCTTGATACCCAATGTTTGGCCCCATGCCCAAGAGTACACACAGAGTCATCGACGAAGTACTACGAAATGCATACAACTCTTCTAAGCTCGCTGACGTATGATTGTACGGATTCGGGCATGAAAGAAAGCTTTATCAATGAGCTGGTCCAGACTCCCGAGGGGGTGAACCCCCGAGAATCTCGTGCGCACGATGTTGTTTTCTCACCCGATGATTCCAGCGGTGGACCATGCCTTAGACGCCAGTTCCGAGCTGCAATGTTTTAGCGCAATCTCGTTCTCCGCGGCACTGGCTGTGGCTCACTTATCGATTATGCCTACGGAGTAATAAGCAGAGCTGAAATCCATTTTCAGTAATTGTCTTAGACAGTGTCGGATAACACGTCGACTTCCAAGCCATCTGCCGAAATTGACCAAGAAAATTGACGATGCAACCCGCCAAATCCTGAAATAGCACTGGAAGTGGTCTCTGGCTCGGTGGTTCGGAGCCTTTACGTGGACGATTCGTGGTGCCGAACCTTAAACGCCGTACAACCGGACGCCGGACCTGTGTGCGAAGTGTCATCGATATTTTTTTTTGTTGCCTCAACCGTTGCGTCAAGGCAGCCTGGTGGAGATATCGAAGGCTTCTAGACGATACCAGTTGACTCTGTTCCTGGCTATACGGCCAATGTTTAGACGCAGAGGAGGGCTCAGAACCCAAAACCCAGAGGCCCAGGAGGGACGACAGGCTAGAGACGAGAGCGGCATCTCTCACTTTTCGAGACGGATGTCGTATTCGAAGCCTAGAGAAAAGCTGGGTTGTGAGTCCTCATTCTGGAGTGGCGGACCAGGTGCGTCAACCTCCTTCATCGAGCCCGACGGATTCAGCTTAGCCATGAATCTTCTGCAGGCTGATGGATGCACCCCACCACGGACGGCACACGACAAGGGCGCACAAACTCCTCCGCTCGGGGAGCTGCGCTTCTACGGGCTTATGCAGGCATGCGGCCCCCGGAAGGCCAGGCCTGGGGGTGTCAAGGGAACTGGCCGATGGGCGAGATTCCGACCAGGCCGAGAGGAAAGGAGGGTTTGTGGGATTTTAGGTTCGCCACGTCTGGGTGTCACGTCGTGAGCGTGGTGGAGGAGGCTGTCACGCATCGCAGCATTGCGGGACGCTACATAGTACGCTACGAAGGCTGGCGGGCTCAACTAACACTGACAAGTACAGTTACAGGCTTGACACGGCCGCAATCCACAGTCGAGAATCCACACGGTACCGGAGGGCATATGGCCAAGATGTGCCGACGACAGCGACGGCAGTGGGAGGACGAGCCTGCAAACCCAGGTAGTCTGCGATTCTACTAAGCACGAGCCGCTCTCCCGCGGGCTAGGTTGGCAACTTCCAGGATTGTAGCCCAGAGTAGCTCCGGTCCGCTGGTTCATGGGCGGCCGTAGCTCGCAGGCTGAGCGGCGAGAGTGGAGGACTGGAAGGGCCTGCTAGGAAGGGTGGTGTTTTAAGGGGCGATTGGGGCAATTAGGGACACAGGAGGGCAATGGGAAGCTCCATGCTTCCGTCGGGTGCCACTTGGGACGGGAGGGAGAACAGATGGATGGATTGTATAAGTGCCCCGGGCGCTAGGTCTTAAGCGCGTACCTGATCCGACAGCGGTGGCTGCAGCAGTGACCCCGGAGTTACAAGCACGGACAGACAATGAGGAGGCCCGGCCCACTGGAAGCCGGTTGCGGCTACGGCTACAGCGTAGGGCCATTGGAGTTGGGTGCCCAGAGTGATCAACGCCTGAAAGAACTGACTGCTCTGGATATTGCGAAGTGCGTAATTATCCCATGAACAGAAGCCCTTGCCCCATGCGCATTGCCCATGCCACTGCTAGCTTCTTCCCTGGTGCCCGGGCTTTCCTGGGTGGCTTCCATCCTTGGCTTGCTACGAAGTAGGTTAGCAAGTTAGGTACCTACCTAGGTAGTTCCCTCCACGCTACCTATACAGTACGGGGCCTACCACGCTACATGCAGGTTACAGTAGAGGCCACACGCTACCAGAGAGCCCCATCCATCCCACGCACCTGAAGCTAGCAGTCAGTGGAGGCTCCACCCTCACGCCAACGCCAACCCACCCCCTGGAACCTCCACTGCAACCTGCAACCGACGGGCGCCGCAATAAAGAGCCTACGTGCCCATGTCCCATGGGGGTGGCCCTCTTGCGAACGGGAATGTTTTTTGCGCCATCGCTCGCTCTCACGTCTTGACGCGGTACGAATACTTCGTCCTGTCACTGCCCTCTCACACCTTTTATCAGATTCGACCCTCTCGAACATCATCTAACACACCCTTTCTTCCTCGCCGCCGCCGTCCATCCCTGGATCCGCCTCGAAGCTTCGAGCTCCCGCAAACCGACGAGAGCCCGCCCGAACCTCCTCCATAACGACCGACTTGGCAATCTCAATTGTCAAACATCTTCGCCTCCCTCGCCCCGAGCGACACGTCGACTCGCAACCGCGCCCCTCTACACCTGTCTAGTAGGCTTCGACGCTTCCATCGTGGATACTCCGTCCGCAAAGATGTGTTTCGGCGGCCGAAACAAGGACGGCGATAAGGGTACTAATCGGTCCCGCGAGCTCGATCGCCAGATCCGCGCCGATGAGAAGCGATTGTCCAAGGAGGTCAAGCTTCTCTTGCTGGGTACGTTGGGGGGAACATTGACTTGCGCTCTGACTGGTGCTGACATGCCATTTGCGCTCGACAGGTGCTGGAGAGTCTGGAAAGTCGACTGTCCTGAAGCAGATGAAGCTCATCTACTCCCAGGGCTTCAGCAGAAACGAAAAGCTCGAGTGGAAGCCGGTTGTGTTCAACAACATTGTCCAGTCCTTCAAGGTCATCTTCGAGGCCATGCAGGAACTGAACATCCCCTTTGAGAACCCAGACAATGAGGTAAGCGACCCCATACTTGGTCTTCGTCATTGCACAGGCGCGGTGGAGCTGTACCAGGCATTGCGAATGTGTGAGACACCCAGGTTTGCTAACTAGCGGTGCAGAAACACATGGCGCACATCCTTGTAGAGCACGAGATCAGCCCCCAGGAACGACTCCCCGTCGACTATCTGGAGCCCGTCAAGTCGCTGTGGGCCGATAGCGGTGTCAGGACCGCCATTTCCAAGGGCAACGAGTATGCCCTACACGACAACCTCGCATAGTAAGTGCTCGACGATCTAGGCCAGACAGAACCGAGCTAACTAGATACAAGCTTCGTCGATGACGTCGACAGAATTTGGGATGAGGATTATGTACCGAATGACCAGGATTTGCTTCGGTCTCGACTAAGGACAACGGGTATCACCGAGACCATCTTCGATCTCGGCCAATTGAGCTACCGGATGTTCGACGTTGGTGGCCAACGCTCAGAGCGAAAGAAGTGGATCCACTGCTTCGAGAACGTCAACTGTCTGCTGTTCCTTGTCGCCATCAGCGGTTATGACCAGTGTCTTGTCGAGGACAAGGACGGGGTAGGCTTCTATACTTGACCTATCTGACCGAACCATTGAGGCTGACATTACTGTACAGAACCAAATGAACGAAGCGCTGATGCTCTGGGAGTCGATCGCCAACTCTCACTGGTTCATCAAGTCCGCGCTGATCCTGTTTCTGAACAAGATGGATCTTTTTAAGGAGAAGCTGCCTAAGAGCCCCATCAGCAACCACGGATTCACCGACTATCACGGTCCCAAGGACGACTACAAGTCCGCCAGCAAATACTTCTTGGACAAGTTCCGTGCTCTGAACCGGAATACCGACAAGGAGATATACGGACACTTTACCAACGCAACCGACACGAACCTCCTGAAGATTACCATGGCCTCCGTCCAGGACATGATCATCCAGCGGAACTTGAAGCAATTGATACTATAAGGCACATGATTATCAGCGCATGCTGAATACCTTGACGTGTGCGCACGTGCGTACGCAACAAACTCAACACATTAAACCACGACATTCGACTTCAGGAAGCATAATGGAGAGGTTGACCACCTCTGTCTGAGCCGAACGGGCATTCACTTCTATTTTAGGCACGACATCTCGATTCCAGTGGTGCAAAAATCCGTCACGGCACCTGGAACGAGATGGCTGTACTGTATATGTACGATTCCGGAGCGACAGCTGGACTAGACCAGCCGAGGACTTTTCAACGTCTTATATATACCCTCTGCCGGTTACGGGATTACGGCGAGGCGCTTGCCGGTTTGCGATTGGAGAATGACGAGGACCGTTCATGGGTGGATGACTCTTGAGACGGGCAGGACCGGAAGAGCGGGCTGGAATCCTGAAGATGAGACGAATCTTACGGGGGAGAATCAGGGAGGAGACATAGAGTGGCTCACTGGATTTTCGCATGATACCTGGGTGTTTTGTGTGTTTTCGAAGCCCTGCAAAAATATGAGTAGGGGCGGGACGTCTACCATGTCGATAGAGCATCTAAGACGAATCGACAAACAAACCGAAAAGTCTCAAGCTTGTCCGAAGCAGTGCCAAGAGATGTGATGCGAAATAACTACAGCAACGCGATTGGGATGTCCCCTGCCATGCATGCCCCTTTTCTTGTTGGTCGGGACCCTCTTCCACGGGACGGAAGGGGGAGCACCCGGCGCGTCTGGTCTGTGTGTTAATGCATGATGCAAGCCCAGATGGACGATGGGTGTGGCGTGCTGATCGATTCATTGGCGATGGCTCGGGCCAATTCACTCGTTGGTTTGAAAACTGGGGTCCTGGATGGTTGAGGCAGAGTGGAGATGGGATGATGATGTTGGTCTTCGATGTGTGTTAGTCGAGACAAGTGTTAATTGGGGACTGACTTTGGGATCTGGCAGTTTGGGTTAGGGACGGGCCTAGGGTGAATGACGTTGGAGGGAGAAATAAACAGGGTCATGGGAGTTCCATCCGGATGCTTAGACGGTGTTGGCCACCCTGTGGGATTCAGGTGAAGTATTACGTCTGCGACGCGGATGGGATCTGGGATGTTACGATTTGCACCAGGGATTGTGTAGTGTAGTGTGAACGATCTCTAACGTGTACATCCTGTCAAGAGTTTATTTATATTTCATCCCTGGGCGGGCGAAGGGAATGACGTGCAGCTATAGAGGACTTGATTCCACGGTGCTGAGAGGTGTGATAAGACCTGGGGTCTCCAAAGTCAAAAATGTTTAGACCAGCATTTAGATCTAGAAGTCACTCAATTGGTGCGTTTCTGTCCTTCCACGACAGGATACACACATCGGCTGCGGCTCGTCATGAGCTTTGGTGGAGAATGTCGCCAGCGTCCATGAAACACCAGTAATTGGCGAGTTAGGCTTGCACGGCAGTTCTTCGTAGGCGCTGAGATAACGGGGCAACTGACGTGCAGAGAGCGGGTACATCGCCCGTAATCCGCCGTGGCTGATTGGCCTAATCGATCCTTCTCACCACCAAAAGTTCTGCGCAAGTTCAGCTCCATCCAAGTCGAGTCGTCTTCCCTCCCTCGCCCACAAACCTCCACTTTCCACAACACCCAACTCAACTCAACTCAACTCTCACCCTCACATGCTCCGCCGCCTCTTCACAACCATGGCCGAATCCGCTTCCAAACGCCTCAAGACCTCCGGGCCCCTCATCGGCACCCACAGCGGCCACTTCCACGCCGACGAGGCCCTCGCCGTGCACATGCTCCGCCTGCTGCCCGCCTACGCCGACTCGGGCCTCGTGCGCACCCGCGACCCGGCCGTCCTCGACACCTGCCACACCGTCGTCGACGTCGGCGGCGAGTACGACGCCGAACGCCGCCGCTTCGACCACCACCAGCGCGGCTTCGCCGCCAGCTTCCCCGGCCGCCCGACCAAGCTGTCCAGCGCGGGGCTCGTCTTCCTGCACTTCGGCCGCGCCATCGTCGCCCAGCGCCTGGGCCAGCCCGAGGACGCCCCCGACGTCGACCTGCTCTACCGCCGCCTGTACGAGAACTTCGTCGAGGCCCTCGACGCCCACGACAACGGCATCTCCGTCTACGACCCCAAGGCCGTCGCCGCCGCGGGCCTGCAGAAGAACTTCAGCGAGGGCGGCTTCGGCCTCGGCGCCGTCGTCGGCCGCCTGAACTCCAAGTGGAACGACCCCGCCCCCGCCGCCCGCGCCGAGGCCCAGGCCGCCGAGGACGCCACGTGCCTCCAGTCCAGCCCCCGCATCG
>WPDF01000322.1:0-22909 GCA_019137265.1 Neonectria coccinea
ACCGTATACATGTATTCGTAGATCCCCCCTGAAGCAATCATCGCCTTTTCGCCGCCTTCTTCAACAATTCGTACACGCCCATCTGCGTCGCCGCCTCGCGGAACGCCTTCCTCTTGGCCGACTCGTCGCCGTCCTCGGGCCAGTAGTGCCGCTGGAGGTACTCGAAGAGGGCCTCGGCGCGGCGCTGGCCCTCGAGCTTGGCGGCGTCGCCGTCGGCGGCGGCGACGAGGGCGCGGTCGAGGTTGCGCTTGGCGAGCACGAGGCGGTTGCGGTGGCCGGTGGTGTCCCAGGCGAGCTTGGTGGTGCCCATGACCATCTCGAGGACGAGCGTCTCGGGGGGCAGGAAGCGGAAGAGGTCGCGGAGGGCGGACAGGGCGACGATGAGGCCGGCCGGATCCTTGATGCGGCGGAAGGTGTGGAGTATCTTGCGCGCGAGCTGGCCGTCCATGCCGTCCGGGCCGAAGACGTGCCTGAACTTGACCGTCTCGGCGAAGAGGGCGCGCGTGGCCCGGGCCTCGGCCGGGAGGGCGTCTTCGGCGACCGAGTGCAGCCGGTTGATGCCCAGCGTCTTCCACAGCGCGCTGAAGGTGTAGGGGTCGGGGCTAACGCCCTGCTCGGTGACGAGGGAGTGGTAGAGCTCCAGGGCCTCCTTGGCCTGGTCGGCCTGGAGGTACGACTCCAGGAGCTGGTTGATCATGAAGGCATCCGGGCTGATCTCGGCGTCGCGGAACGCCTGCCACAGCGCCTGCAGCCGGTCGTGAAGGCCTCGCATGCGGTAGTTCTCCGCAAGGAGGGAGAAGGTCTCGAGCGTGGCTCTGGGCAGCGGCGCCGGGGCCGACTTGGAGACGGGGCTGGCTTTCTTGCCCTTGCCCTCGTCCCGTCTGGCCTCGACGAAGCTGATGCGGGATTCGATCATGCCCCAGGCCATCTCGTCGGCCATCTCAAGGTCGTCGACGCCGCCCGAGCGCTGCCAGGCGCCGATCAAGCCGTTGAGGTGGATCGGGGCCGCGTCGACGCCCTTCTTCCGCATGAACTCGACGACGCGAAGGGCGCCGTCCAGGTCGCCGGCGCCGATGAGCCGCTTGAGCCATTTGCCAAAGAAGAACTTGTTTGCGACGACCGAGGGCAGGTACGTGTGCCTCTTCAAGTCGATCTTCCCGTCGCTCATCATGTCGACAAAGGCAAAGAGGGCATTTTCGGTTTGGTTCGTCGCCAGGAAGTAGGATATCACCTGGTCGTAGTCCGTAATCTTCATATATTGTCCCAGACGCTCCCGCATTTGGCGGTAGACGGTCCAGGCCCTTTCTTGGCCCTCCTCGGTGCCGAGCTCCGAGCAGGTCCGGATCAGAGGCATGAGGATGCGAGGATCCGTCTGCCTCTCCAGGAGCTTGTTGACGGCTCTTTGCGCCTGCTCCAAATCGCCCTCTCGGCAATACATCCTCACGCCAAGTTCCCAAAACTCCTGGAAAGTCTCTGCGTTCTCGTCACCGAGCGTGCCCATGCATCGCTTCCAGCTTTCGATGGCCTTGGCCTCCCAGCCATCCACGAACATGGCTTCAACGGTCAACAGCTGCTGAGCAGGGTTCAAGACGACCTTGGCTTCGCTCATATCCCGCGCCAGCAGCGCAATGTGCGACAGCCGATGGATGTTGATCGACTCGTCCGCGGAGAAGACCTTCCACAGGAAGTCCCAGACTTCTATGGGAACGTGGCTCCATCCATGAGCGAGAGACAGCCTCGCCGCATGGTAGGCCTTGTACACTCCCTGGACGCTCTTCTTCGTCATATTGGGGTTGCGGCGCAGATCCCGCGAGATACGGGCCAGTATTGAGTTGAGCCTCGTGATCTTCTTCCGTTGGTTGATTGTCCACGGCTTCTCTGGGATCTGGGGCAGAGTCACTCGCGAGCCTAGGGATCCCATCTCAGGCAACCCCGGAATCTCCATATCAAGGTCGTCCAGCATTTCCATGGGCAATTCGGCACCCGTCTTATCGATTTCCGCATCGATTGCCGCCGTGTATGCATCCATCCTGGCCACCATCTTTTCTAGGTCGTCCGCCGTCTTCATCTTGTCCCAGTCGCCGCCCATTTGGCCCACCACTTCGTCAAAGGCATCCTTCTCCTCCTGCCCGCCGAGCTCGTTCTTTATCCCGAGAAACACATCCTTGAGCTCCGACGCATCGAGGCGGTTGAGGGACTCGCCGAAGGCCTCCTCGCTCGAGAGCTCAGTCCTCTGGTTGCTGCTCTGCTCGAAATATCGAACCGAAAAGGACTTGGCTTCCTCCTTCTTGGGGTTCCGCAGCGACCGAATGCGATCGAGATACTGCTTCAGTTCCTGCGGGCTCGGCTTTCGTGCGATGGCATCGTTGGTCGGTCGTCGTGCGGTGGTGGCCTTGGAGGCCGGGGAGCTGTAAGAGGCCGTCCATTGGAGCTGTGGCGGTCGCTGCCGAATCGCAAGTCGACACGACCGGCAGACGGTGTCGTTTCGACATCGCAGGTCGAGCAGTAGCGGCCGGCCCGGCATCTTCGCAACGCGCGAGCCTTCAGTCTCGAATCTGAAGTGGGATTGGGATCTGGAACTTTTTCGGGGTCCTGCAGTCGCGGGCCAGAACTACGATCACTGATTGATTGAGGTGGGCTTTATCGATAAGGCCTAGAAATCTGCCACTCCAAAGTGGGGCATCACTGTGCATCGGGCCTTTACCGCCTGCTCTATTCCGCGATGCACCCGGCAGAAAGATATTTTTTTGTTCTGGCGGCGGGAATGCGAAGCCTGCGAAGAAACGATTCTCCAAGATACCCCCCAAAACAACACGAAAATGTCGAATTCTTCGCCAGAATTCCTCCGGTTTACAGGCCACAGGGCCTTCACCCAGCGGGTGGTCCTGTCCACACTGACCGGCCGGCCTATCCACATCGCAAAGATCCGAAGCTCGTCGCCCACGAATCCCGGCCTGGCCCCCCACGAAATCTCCTTCCTGCGCCTCATGGAGGCCGTCACCAACGGCAGCTCCATGCAAATCTCGTACACGGGTACCACCATCACCTACCACCCTGGACTGATCACGGGCACCATCGCCGGCTTCGGCGCTTCCGACGGAGACATGATTGAGCACAACATCCCCATGACCTGCACCCGCGGCGTCTCCTACTTCCTGCTGCCTCTGTGCCTCCTGGCGCCCTTCTCCAAGGCGCACATGAACGTGCGCTTCTCCGGCCCGGGCGTCATCACATCCTCCACCGAGACGGGCGACATCTCCGTCGACTCCTTCCGAACCGCCATCCTCCCTCTCTTCGGCCTCTTCGGCATCCCGCCCGCGCGGATAGAGCTGAGGGTGCTGCAGCGGTCATGCGCCGGACCCGGTGGACGAGGAGGCGGCGGGTGCGTCGAGCTGCGGTTCGCGAGCCAAGTGCGGCTACCCAAGACCCTGCACCTGAATCGCAGCCCGGGGCGCATAAAGAGGATACGGGGTGTTGCGTACTGCACAGGAGTCTCGGCGTCCAACAACGCGCGCATGATCCATTCTGCGCGCGAGGTCCTGAACCCTTTCGTGTCCGATATCCACGTCGCCGCCCAATACGACCAGGCACCGCTCGTGTCCACCGGCGACAAGGCGGGGAGCAAGCGACGGCTGGGCATCGGTTTCGGCCTGAGCCTGGTGGCCGAGTCCAGCGCGGTGGGCGTCATCTACTCAGCAGACGTCGTGGTCCCTCCAGAGGGCGGAGTGGTCCCTGAAGAAATCGGCAAGCAGTGCGCCTACCAGCTCCTGGAGACCATTGAGCAGGGCGGATGCGTCACCCACACTTCTGCCAGGACGGTCCTCGTGCTGATGGCGATGGGGTCGGAAGACGTCGGCCGTCTAAGAGTCAGCAGGGACGTCATTGGCACCGAGGAGATGGTTGGGCTCGCGAGGGACTTGAAGACGTTCGGGGCGAGCAGCTGGGGCTTGAGGGATGTGGATGACGAGACGGACGATATCATTATTTCTGTAAAGGGTTCTGGCGTTGGCAACGTGGGCAGGAAAATAGCGTGAAGCAACACATTTGGGGGTTGAACATGATACACACACACGCTTGAACTCTTGTCTTAATCTTACTACCGTCTATCCGTTTGTACAGGCCGGGTCGTCACGTTGGCCCCACGCCGCCGCGCCTCTAGGGCTGCCATGGTGGCACCGTAGCTCAGCGTCCGGAGGGAGTGCGCAGCCGTCCTCTCGAGGTCCATGGCCGCGGAACGGATGGAGTGTATAACATGGTATTCGCCGAGTATTGCGTTGCCGGAGCTCAGAAGGTCTGATAGGGGCGACCTTGAGGATTCCTCCGTCGATGACTCCCGGGACAGTGACTCTGATTCCCCGGTCTGCTCGTTGCCCTCGTCCGCATCGCTAGCGCGACGCAGCGGCTGCATTTCGACGTCATTCGTCTCGTCGGCAGTTGCCGAGCCAGACATCTCGCGAGAGATGCCACGTTCCTCTGCGTCCAGGTCTTCTAGGCTGGGCACCGTCATTGCCTGCTGAGTGGCCAAGTCCGAGCCCATGGGACGGAACGTTTTTAGTAGAAGGCGGAGCCTCTCCCGCTCCGTATGGACAGTCAGCATCAGACATTGAATGGCGAGAATGGCAATGTCGGCTAGTATGTAGTATAATCGGGAGGTGGGGGGTTTCTGGCCAACAAAGTCGATGACCAATCCGCCGTGCATATATCCTCGATGGTAATCTGGCCCTACCGGAAGAGAGCAGAAGAGATGTAGGAGCATGCAGATGATATTGGGGATGACAACCAACATGACGTGCATGCGGCTCGCGGGCATAAGGAAAGGAAAGGAGTCATCCTTTGGGGTGAGGTACATGTACTGGCCAACAGCTCGCAGGACGAATCGAAACATGGAACATCTAGAGACGGGAAAAGAGAGGTGAGCGAGCGCCAACGGGGAAGCGAGGAGAGGAGAGAAGGGAAGGGAAGGGAGAAGAGACGTACTCCATATAATACAATGCACTTAACTCCACAAACACCAGGGTATCAAGGCTCTTGAGCAAATGGGTGATGAATTCCAACTTCCTGGCCAATCCAGGATTGCGCTTTCTGATCTTCTTCCTCTTGCGGCGCTGCGACTGCGACTGGGCGCGGCGTCGGGACGGAGTGGCGGTGGTGCTGGCGGTGCTGGCGAGCTCCGCGGTCGGTTCCCAGGCGACACGGTTGGCGGATGAGACAGAGGAAGGCTCGACGGGAGGCTCGACGGAGGAGGCATCGATTCGCGCCGGGGAGCTCGGCGAGGCATCATCGCTCATTCTCGGGTCTCGTCATCTGCGGACGTGGACGAGGGCGAGCCGATGTCTGCATAGGAGCGAGCAGGGCGATGGCGACGGCTCAGGGAGAGCTTGGGCGGGTCATGGGTGCCCCTCGGCGAACGTGGAAATCTGCAAGGCTGGAACGAACGACGGGACGGTAGAGCAGAACGGGAAGCCGGACACGTGCTTGCTTGGCGCAGCCTCGATTATAGCTTAAGTTATTATTAAGGCGAGGTGGAGGATGTCGCCCCAGGGAAGTCGGGAGGATTTGGGCTTTGCAAACGATGGCAGGTGCCTGGTGAGCGGGTGGTTGTCGTCGTGTTCGGCGTTGATGACGAGGCTCAGCGGCGTTTCTCTGATAAGATTGCAGGGATCCGAAGGAGAGCTCTGGCGGTTTCTGGGTCTGTGCCACAACGGTCCGGATTTTTTGTTGATGGAGCGTGTGTGTGGCTGAGGAACAACATTAAATCCGAGATTGGGAATACGGAGGTATTCGTACATAACACGGGCAAGCACAATACCTACACATTGGTACTCAGCGAGAGGCAATGTCAATAGATGAATTACATTGCAATTCCTTATCGGGCTGTCTCGTATCTCTGTTGTGTTGAGTCGAAGCCTCAAAGAAGCCAACGGCATTCCTCTCTCTTCAACACGCGGAATGCACTGCATGACGTAGAGACCAAAGAGTAAGACCCCAGAGCACGGAACTGTCCAATCCATCAGATCGGCTCTCTCCTTGACGGCATCCACATCCGACAGCCGTCCGTGTTTCCTACGGCAAGTCCCCTGTTCTGACCCCGCAAACCTCCGGTCCCATCGGCGACCGAGGACCCCACTCACTCGATCTTCTGCGCATTTACGGATTACAATCGTCCTCTTGCTCGCTCCCCAGTGTGAGGCCGGCGATTACGAAGCGAAGGCTGCCCCCCCCCCCCCCCCCCCCCCCCCCCNNCCCCCCCCCCCCCCCCCCCTCCATGCAAGTAAAACAGGACCCCGTGCGTCACCTGCAGGACGCGGGAAGCCAAGGGTGGATGGGAGCCTGACAGTGTAATTACAGTAGTAATTGAAGATGAGGAGGTAGTTCAAGAGAAAGAGGAGGGTGGTGGCGTGATACTGACTCTTTTGACACTGTACGCCTACATACCTACGCCCGTGGTAATCGCAGACTTCGTAGTACACTACAGTAGTGTATCGATCATCAACCCACAGCAATGATGCCCTGACGCCCGCGGCCCCATCGCAAATCCACCATGGTCCCCCGCTTTTCACGCGGGCCCCCCTGTTTTGCGGGGGAGAAAGCAAAAGCAGAGCAAGCGGCGTCACCAGTTCGAACGACCGACTTGCCTTTGGTTAGACGCATAAGCGACGTGCGACGCCACCTTGGTCATGGAACCCCTTCGCCGGCGGGGGGAGAAATCGCTTTAGGCGAAGCTAACCCTGCCCATCCCCCGTTGCGGGATAGGATCGACATTGCTGGCTTGCCATTAGCTGGAGCCCGAAGGGTAGCTCGCAGGGAGCAAAGTGTGTTTTCGTAGGTGTAGAGTAGCAGTAGCTTCTGAGCCATGAGGTGATGTGTCTGCTGCGGAGGGGGAGGGCAGGGAGACAGAGTTGGGGGCGATGGATGAGAGGACGCTGGCGCTCAGTCATCGAAGACAAGGGCAATTGGGACACACGAGTCGAGTCCTGTCAACCCATATAAGGCGTGTGCATCAGCCGCCTCCAGCCGTTCTTCTCTTCTATCCTCTCTCAGATCCAAACCTAACCACACAGTCTTCAAACAAAGTACCAAACATCCAACAACTCCATCCTCTTTCTACCTCGTCATCGACACTTCCACCACCACAATGAATCCCGAGACTCCTCAGCCCAGTTCCACCGAGACCACTGGCCGTCGTCGCGTACGTTTCCCCTCCCAGTCCCCTTGTTGTTTGGAATCTTTATCCTCTGCCCCCATCCCTATCTTCCACTAACACCCGTCATCAGCTAAGCTCCGGTCTCATGCCTGCCTTCGCCAGCCTACACGAGCAGAAGCGTGGCTCCGATTCCAACGTCGCTCGCCGCGCCAGCATGTCCGACCAGGAAGCCAAAGGTGGCTTCATCAGCCAGTTCTTCCACAAGTACGTCTCCCATCGTCCCAGCACACGCCATTTACATGCTTCAATAGGCTAACATTGATCTCTCCTCAGCAACTTCGGCAGGAACGCTGGCAAATAAGGCCGCGAGTATGAATCAATGGTCGTTGGAGGAGGAGTTTGTGTATAATATGATACGTGCGGGGTTGCTGGCTGGGTCCAGCATTGTCACCCCCAAGATGAATGAGGAGCGATATCAAACTGTAGGAATAATGAAATTCGAGAATCGATTCATGTAATTGTGCTATCTTGACTCTGGCCATCAGTGACGTACTCCCAATGTGATCATCAGGAACCCACCTCACTCGGCGGATTGATTCGGTCATGGCAAGGCCAAGCTCAGTCATTCCCGACGCTCCCGGAAATGCGCGAAACCCATCTAATGCAACCCAGACTCCCTAATTCAATCTGCTGAAGGTGCCTACAGTGCCCTGTACATGCTGGACACTGGCAACCTCGGACCTGGAGCCATACAGTGCTCGTCTAATTATATGTCATGTTGCTCTAGTGTCTCAAGAAGCATGTTCCTCTTACGCCTTAACCATAAAGATCTGTTGGTTGTTAGCACTCACGCATTCATTGGTAATGGGCTGAGGATAACGAACCTGGTTCAACGCCGTGGTATCCATCATCGCCTGTCTCTTTTGCGCAATAAATCGTGACCTCACAAAGTTCCGGCTTCCCCTGGGCGTCGAAGTTCCCGTACCTGACGGGGTTGTGGTTCCCGTGCCTGGTTCTGATCCTCCAGCAGGTGTAGATTCCTGTGTCGTAGCGAGGCTGGTGGAATCTGAAGTATTCGCCTCCTCCTTTCTGCGTCTCTTCTTCTCCTTCTTCTCCTTCTTTTCCTTCTTAGCCTTTCGCTTCTTGGATCGTTCGTCTGAGGCCTCGTCACCATCCTCAGACCCTTCGTTGGACGCCTTCTCAGAATCCTTCTTGGACCGTGACTTCTCCTTCTTGTCCTTCTTCTCTTTCTTGTCCTTCTTCTTGGCCTTTACATCGTCCGTGCTGCCGTTGGCTTCCCTAAGCTTGCGCTCTTCCTTCCGCCTCTTCTTGTTCTTCGACTCGGATTCTCGGCCAGAGGTGTCGACGTCGCCGTCGTCACTGGCTTTTCGCTTCCTGGATTTCTTCTCCTTTTTGGACCCCTTAGGCGCCGAATCCAAGCCCATCTCCACGTCCTCGACCTCCTTCTTCGCTTCGGGCTCGCTTGACGACGCTTCTGACTCCTCCTCTTCTTTGGGCGCTTCCCTCAACTCATCGCCCACCAGGAGACCGCCTCGGACGAACCTCATGGGCCCCCATCGCTGCTCGACGTAGTAGTTGGCCTTGACGGCGAGCCGCACCTGGCGATCCTCCTCAACAGCAACCTCCGTCTTGCCGTTCAATCTGCTGAGCAGGTCCTGGAATACGTCGAGCCCCGTGACCTCATCCTCCTTCGATCGGCTGAAGCCCAACCCCTTCATGTCATCCTTCAGCGCAACCCTGATGTACGACGCGTTCGCAGCGGTGTGAAGTTCGGAGTGCGGCGCATTTGTGACGCCGAGGAACTGGCCTGGCGACCAGCCCTGGGATCGCAGGATCTTTTGCCCAAAGCTGTTGGTATCACGGGTCCATTTCGTGTTGTTGGGGTCCTTGTTGATCCGACTCCGGCTGCAGACGGAGAGTTAGCTGGTGATAAGGCGACACGGTGACTCAATGACTAGATTTCGTACCTCTTGCCCTCAGCGAGAAGTCCCATCTTTGCGACTTGTCGAGTTTGGTAGATGGACTTTGCTGGTTGGACTGAACTTGGAGTGGGTGGAATACGGCATGAAAAAAAAGGTGGGCAGTGGGGTGGATAACGACAAAAAATATCTTATCGAGGTCTGTGATTGGCCGGGATGGGATAAGGCTTTGGGATGTCCCAGCCGCTCACCCATGCCTAATCATCAAGGCCATTATTGATGGTAAAGCTGGCCAAACAAGAGACACAAATAATTAAGAGCTTGTCTGGAAAACGCAGATGAAGCAAGTCCAATTATCTTTCTTTCTTAAAATGTAGTTTGTAATGTCCCAAATTTCCTGCAAATAGAAGTGCTCAAAAGCAATCACGAATATTCTACACGGGCTTTCAGGGCCCTTACAAACCAGAAGGCCGTCCTATGACCCTGTAACCCACGAGCCGCGTGGGTGAAACGAACAAGCAAATCCTCGAAGGGATTCCCTCCCTTTCGTCCTGCCCTCCGGTCGCCAGAATCAATCTAGTAGTTGAGCTCTCCACCCCCACCACTGGAAACTTGATCGAGATCTTCGTAGCTCTTGAGGCTTCGACCCTGCACTGCTTCACGCGGGCCACCAGCTGCGGCTCCCGCACCGTCTCCCCAGCGGGAGCCGCCCATGCGGTTGCGGCCACCGCCACCGTCGAATCGATTACCGCCGCGACGGTCATAAGGCCCTGATCGGAACTGGCCGCGCCCACTGGACATGCCTCCTCGCCGAATGGGTCCGCCATTGCGGTCATCGCCCATTGGGTTCCAACCACCGGCCTGCATACCAGCGAACATGGGAGGGAAGTTGCCCGGGGGCATTGCGAAACCTGGCATTCCCATCATGTTGTTTATGGAGAAGTTGCTTAGGTTGAAGCCTCTGGGCGTTCCAGTGGTCGCCTGGCCATTCGCCGGTGGGAAGTGACCGTTCGAGTTGGCGTCGGTCCTGGAGGGAGCGATATGGGCAGGGTCCATAACGTACGAGTTGATGAGTTCGAACTACGCAATCACTTGTTAGTACAGACAACTGACTCTTCAACGCATCGATACGTACCTCCTGCTTCATGCTGTCAAGCCAGTCGGCGTGTCGCTTCTCGACGTGCTTCTTCCAGAAGTGTTCCTCCTTGAACAGCTTTGAGCATTCTGGTGCCTTACATCTCCACTTGTGCTCGTCCTCCTGCTTCACATGCTTGAGAAGCTCTTCCTCGACCGCCTCATCAGCCGGGCGCCCACCCAGCTTTCGCATGTCAACAGAGTTTGGGTCCAGAATCTGAGCCAACTTGTCTTCGAACGTCTTCACCCAGTTGTAGGCCCGAAGAAGTTGTTGCTCAGTCTTGCTGGACGTGTTGCGGAACTTCTTATCACCGTCGACCCCTTCACCCTCTGCATCTTCCGCAGCTTCACTGCGTTTTTTGCCAGGGAAAGGCTCTCCATTAGCACTTGCCCAGGCCACTGCTCTGGCTGAGGACGACAGCGTGGTGCGAGGCCGGCGTAGATGACCGCCGGGGCACTTTCGAGTCAGCTCGTGGACAGAGTCGCTCTCGAATACGCAGAAGAAGCAAAAGTTGAAGACGCGACGTAGGTATTCGATCAACAAATCAAGGTTCTTCTTCTTCACAAGAAGCTCCTCGTTATCAACCTCCTCCTCGTCATCGACGGCCCCCTCTTCCTCTTCGTCCTCAATGTCGATGATGCCATCCTCTTCATCCATAGCCTCATCCATGCCCACCTCTCGAGACTTTTTGACCTTCTTGGATGGCGCAGGGGCGATGGCAGGCTGGAGAAGGCCGGCGTTCTTCAAATCTTCAACCTTCTCCTCGATTTTCAAGATGGCCTGGAAATCAGATCCAAAGTCTTCCTCAAACTTGTTGACGATTCGCTGTACTAGCAAAAGATCTTTGTCAATGCGCTCGGGCGCAGAAAAAAGATCCCAGAGGGCCTTCTTTCTGGGATGAACAGGAGGGTTGTGGACTCCGACATGGCACACAAAGTCGCCACGAACTTCATCCTTCACCGTCTTGCCATTGATGGCATCGAGAGCCTTATCGGCGGTGGAGACCGGTGGAGGCGTTGTTATCGCCTCATCTCCATCTTCATCCTTGGGATCAACACGATCAATCGGCATGGCAGTTTCCGACGAGGGATGCAGCATCACCCATCCAATGCGATGGTACCGCTTGCTGGGGTTGGGATCGGACAGGGACAGCCACTTGAAGCCACCCTCCTCCTCGCCAAGGTATTCCTTACAGAACGCCTCTAAATTTTGACGACTGACGTGAGGCGCGATGGTTTTGATGAGAAGGGTCGGTTGAAACTGATTCTCGTCGCGGATGTCTGCACCGTTGCCTGGAACAAGGTCACCAACTCCGAGAATCTCGTTTGTAGCCGTTGCCTCGCCTTCCTCCTTCTCAACAACACCACCGGCCCCATTGCTCTCGCTCTTGGGAAGTCCTTCCAGGGAAAATTTATCGAAGGTGCCAGATTCAAGATCCTGCTCCCATTGGGTGTAAGCGCCTCGTCGGAACTCGTTCAACTTCCCTCGGAAGTCGTCACGAATCTCCGGCACGTATCGTTCCTTGAACCATTGCTCCTTCTTGTGCTCGGACACAAAGGTACGTGCCATCTTCGCCTGCAATTCCTCCTTGTAGGAGTCGTAGGCGGCTTGGATCTTGACCTTTTCCTTCTCGCGATCTTCTTGTGCTTCTCTGGGGCCACGGACTCTTTCGCTGGGGCGACGGCCTGTGCGGGCCCTCTCCTTCTCCTCCTTGATCTTCTCATTCATCCTCCACCACTCTCCAAAGTATGAGAAGCCAACTTGATATGGGAGCTTGACCGGGTCGGCAAGGGGATTGGCGGTCAAGCCTCCCGCGGAGGCCGGGTTTTCTTGACCCGGGACATATCGGTCAATGTTGGCAGGAGGGGAGCCGATGCGACGTCTGTCGTCCCGGTCACGGTCGTCTCGACGGGAACGAGGCTCGTAACGGTCGACAGCGGCGGGGGAGCGGGAGCGCCGACGCTCACGGCGTTCATGGCCTGCGAAAGCATGGTCAGTGGCATTTCTACGAAGGGTCGCACTGTTAAGTGCGATCTGGTGCGACCTCGGGGGAGGGGAAAGCCCTCAATGGTTACCGACGAACGTACCTGGAGATCTCCCGCGGTAGAACGGGTCGGTCCGGTCTTCTCTGGGTCGGGATTCATCGCGAGTCCAGCCTCTCTCAACTGGAGATCGAGCAGGAGCCTCCCTGAAAGATGTGTAGGAATCCATTGTCGGCAACGATGGGAGCTAGCATAGGCAGAAGCGCTGCTAAGCTGAGAAGTCGGTCGACGCGTGCTTGCTGTTGGTACCAGAAGGATGATCCAGGCGTGATTCGAGGCGGAGCCTATTGTTTGGCGAAATGATTGCGGTTAGAGAAATCATCCTGAAGAACGTGTGGACCAGCGGAGGACGCGGGATGAGAAGCAGAAAAACGTAGAGGGATGCCAAAGAGGCGCCATGGAGAAGGTGGCTCGAGGGCTAAAGGCCCTGGCTCGGAGAGAAACGAAGGGAAGAGGAGACAAGATAGTGGGAAGAGTGGGTGATGATGACAATGATGGGCACCAAATTGTAGATGCCGTGGAGGTTGGGAGGCAAGGAAGGTAGAAACGCGAGGGTGCCGATGGGCTTTGGGTCGACGAGGTGGCCAAGGACAAGGGGGAGAGGGAGAAAGAGATGATGAAAATCGGGGGACGAACTAATTGGCGAGTGGACGCGACTGGAGAGATGCCGATGGCGCTGTGACGGGAAGTTGCGCTCCAACAGGCCTCAACCTCACACGATGCGATGGCGATGTGATGAAGTGAAGTTGAGGAGGCTGAGTCGGGGCGACTTGGGAGACTCGAGCGCTGCGCTACGCTGGCCGAAGGTGGATGCGCGCTGTGACGGCTGCGGGTTGGGTGCAGCCGCTCTGGGGTAAGTCGAGGTACGTACCGCGGTCGCGGCGCGTTCCCATTGAGACTTATTACTAAGCCAGGCGCGTCAGCACCTATTTCGCACCGTGCAGTGTGTGCTAAATGATGTTATTGCGTACAGTGTGTCAACAGTGCGAGTGAAGCGGAGCACTCACCTCTTCGGGCCAATGACAGGCGCGCCGGGATTCGGCTGGAGGGTGGCGATCTCCGGGTTGGACCAGGAGCCAGGTCACCTCCAAAGGGCCGCTGGGGGCGCTGGGAGTCGCCGCTCTGCTATCAATCGTCGCCCTTACATCATGGGGCTTGCACTTCAATAAAGACTAGCGATGCCTACAGTGCTCTTTACCGCCATGTTCTCGCGTCGTCGCCTGTCTAACTTGGCCAAATTTGGAGGAATTGATTGGGCTGACTGACTAAAACCACATCTTCCGTCTCTCGGGTGTCCTTACCGTTTGCCTCCTCGGCTCCTCCGCTTGCTCGTCTCACCCAGCTTCCGCTTTCATCGCCGTGCCCCACCCTTTCACTCATCGTCGATGATAGCAAACAGCACCTAAACTGGGTGGCAACACAACGCATGTCCCGGGAAGACCACAAACCGTTCATATTGGATTTGTCCTAAGTTCCGTTGGACCTGGACTCATGACTCTTCATATTCCTTCATCTACACCTACAGCTCGACCTCCGTCTGGGAACCTCCCTGTCTATAGCTGTTGACACGATGGAACCTTCAAACGTTCCCAAGTATAACGCCGCTGTCGAAGCGTTAAGGGAGACCGAGTATCCCATGATCAAAGGTAGGTTGTTTCGTTGCTCTATCTCTTACATAAGTTCTAACTTCTTCGAGACTCTCTTTATCTTGACCATGCGGGAACTACCTTGTGTGCAAAGTCCGTCATGGGCAACTTCGCCTCCGAGATGACCTCAGTCCTGTACGGCAATCCGCATTCCGCATCCCCGTCCTCACAACGGTCGACCTCCCGTATTGAAGATACTCGTATGAACCTCTTATCCTTCTTCGGCGCCGATCCCGCTCAGTACGATTTGGTTTTCGTGGCCAATGCCACAGCTGGAGTCAAGCTTGTTGTTGATGCTATGAGGTCTCAGCCTGAAGGCTGGTACTATGCTTATCATCAAGCATGCCACACTAGCTTAGTCGGGGCTAGAGAAGAGGCACTTCACAGCCTATGTCTTGGCGATGAGAGTGTGCAGTCCTGGATAGATGGTGCGGATCCCTTCAGTGCCTCTGCTCATCAGCATCCCCCCACTACGCTCTTCTCATATTCAGCTCAATCTCACATGGATGGAAAACGGTATCCCCTGTCATGGAGCAAAAATATGAAAAAGGCACATACGAGCTCGGAATCCCGAATATTCACTCTACTGGACGCATCTTCTTTCTGCGCGACATCCCATCTCGACCTAAGCGATCCTAGCATTTCTCCCGATTTCGTCGTCTTCAGCTTGTACAAAATATTTGGGTTCCCAGACCTGGGCGCTCTTATTGTTCGGCGTTCTGCAGAGCATGTTTTTGACCGTCGCAAATACTTTGGTGGGGGAACTGTCGACATGGTCGTCTGCGGCAAGGAGCAATGGCATGCCCCGAAGTCGCATTTCCTTCACGAGCGATTGGAGGATGGCACCTTGCCTTTCCACAGCATAGTCGCACTTGACATTGCTATGGGATTTCACCAAAAAGCATTCGGATCAATGGATCGAGTGAGCTCTCACACGGCATACTTGACACAGCGGCTGCTCCAAGGGTTAAAAACGCTGCAACATGCCAACGGGACGCCTGTTTGTTCCATTTACACCGAGTCTTCCAGCGACACAGACTCGCTCGGGACTGGCCCGGCCGTGTCGTTCAACCTTAAGAATAGCCTGGGCGCTTGGATGGGCCTGGCGGAGTTTGAGAAGCTTGCAAACCTGAAAGAGATTCATGTTCGAACAGGAGGGCTGTGCAATCCTGGAGGTATAGCCTCAGCTCTAGGTTTACAACCGTGGGAGATGAAACGAAACTTCTCAGTCGGATTTAGATGCGGTGCCGAAAACGACATCATTTCAGGGAAGCCCACTGGTGTTATTCGGGCCAGTCTTGGAGCGATGAGCACCATATCAGACGTTGATCGGTTTATTGGCTTTATTGAGGAGTTCTTCCGAGACTCCACGTTACCCAACACCAGAACCGTGAATTTCAACAGCCATGAAGCAAATATTCCTAGGAGTCAAGCTCCGCTTCGGGTCAAAGCTATCACGGTTTATCCAATCAAGAGTTGTGGTGGGTTCTCGATTCCCTCAGGTATTCCCTGGGAGGTTCGACCGGAAGGACTTGCGTGGGATCGAGAATGGTGTCTAATACACCAAGGATCTGGACATGCCCTCAGCCAAAAGCGCTGCCCGAGGATGGCTCTCCTGCAACCGAAACTGGATTTTGAACAGGGACTTTTGATAATAAAATACCGTGGCAAACGAGTTCAGGGTTGTCCAGATCAAATTTCGATACCCTTGTCTGCGAACCCATCACTCGTCGACACAGGCTTCCAGCATCTACAGTCACGAGTTTGTGGCGATCATATTTCGGCACAAATGTACACCTCTGACGATGTTAATGGGTTCTTCTCCAAATCACTTGGCGTGCCGTGCATATTGGCCAGGTTTCCACCAGGTGGCCTCGGGGCGAGCAGCCGCTTCTCGAAAGCGCAGATACAGAGGCATCAACAACTCAGCACCATGCACAAATTGCCCGGATCTTTTCCAGAGATGCCCTCTCCTCCCGAATCGGACTCTGAACAACAAAACCCAGGGAAGATTCTGCTCTCGAACGAAAGTCCCATCTTGATGGTATACAGCACAAGCGTCGATGCGCTGAATAAGGAGATTCGAGATCGAGGTGGAAAGGCCGTCACGGATAGTGCATTCCGTGCCAACATAGTACTCGAGCAAGCGGGCGGCAGCAAAGGGCAGCAAGCATTTGCCGAAGACGGATGGGCCGCGATGCGTATTGGACGCCAGAACTTCAAAGCCCTTGGGGCGTGCCGTAGATGCCAGATGGTCTGCGTGGACCAAGAAACGGCGGAGAAGAAGGAGGAGCCATATGTGACGCTCGCCAAGACGAGGAGGTTTGACGGCAAGGTCTACTTTGGGGTTCACATGCGACACGACCCTCCGGCCGGGAGTGACCACACCAGCAAGGAAACTCAGTATCCGACTATTGAAGTTGGCGAGGCTGTCACGGTAGAAGCAAGGGACTAAATCACATGTCTGACATGAATGTTGGCATGGAAAGGTGTTCGAAACCTATGGGTTTAAGCCATGAACTTTCGCATGATGCGTACATGATTTAATATGTTTGTAAACATATTGTGAACACTAGTCAACTTTCTGACATCATTGCTTTTGTGAGACACAGAGCCAAACATTCCATACCTCTTCCATGTCCTAATTATCGCGTCTCCGTCCAACCCTCAGTGGCACGGTCAAGGTTGAAGGCGGCGCTGATCAGTGCCAGATGGCTGAACGCTTGAGGTGTGTTTCCTAGTTGCTCGCCGCTGCGCGCAATCTCCTCGGAGAACATACACAAGTGGTTCGAGAAGCCCAGCATATTCTCAAAGAGATTGATAGCTCGGACGAGGTACTTGGGCTCGTAGACGCTAGCACGGGTCATGGCCTCGACGAGCCAGAATGTGCACATGCTGAAGGCTCCCTCTGTGCCACCGACTCCTGCAGATGAGCCCGCTGGGTCAGCGGGGTTAAATTTAGAAAAGAAATGGGAGGCGGGCTTTCTTACCGTCGTTGGAGAGCTCGGTGTCGTACCGGTACACCAAGCCCGTGCTGGTCAGCCCGCCCTTCTCAGGGGGCAGCAGGATCCGGTCGAGGGTGTTGGTGAAGCGGGGGTCGCAGGGGGAGATGAAGAAGACCAGAGGAGCGATGAGGATGGACGAGTCGAGCATGGTGTTGTTCTCGAAACTCTGGACGAAGCATTTCATCTCCGTGTTGTAGCCTTGATGAGATCAGCCGAGTCTTGGTTAAGAGGAGGGGATGGTGAACGGAACCTTTCTCCATGACTCGCTCGTAGAGATTGTCTCGGGCTTCCATCCACTTGGCGCGGTTGGGACACGGAAAGCATCGCTTGTCGGCGAGACGGAGACCGCGGTCAAAGGCGACCCAAAGCATGATCTGCGAATAAACGAAATGCTGCTTATTGTTCCGGACTTCCCAAATGGACATGTCGGGGTCTACCACAGTTATCATGAGATAGATGTCTTTGCATTAGAAGGGATGAACTTACCGTCGACAATTGTCAAGACGTAGTCTATAGTCTTGTATCAGCCATGGTCCGTTAATGAAGCAGAGAACGTCCAATAACCCACCGAGAATGTCGCGGACAGCGCGCCACACGTCCCAGGGAACTGGCTTGCCGAACTTGTTGTACAGATAGATAGCATCCATGAGCTCGCCGTAGATGTCGAACTGCTGATGAAAAGCAGCCCCGTTGCCGATGCGCACGGGGCTGCTTCCGCGGTATCCTTCGAGATGGTCCAGCGTGGTCTCGGGGATATCTGTCTCTCCGCGGATGGTGAACATGATGGGCAGCCCGCCGTCTGGTGCCCGCGAGTGGACGAACCGCTCCATGATGAACTCCATGTACGCGTCGGCCTCGGCCTTGAAGCCGAGCCGAAGCAGGATGTAGATGGTGAAGCTCGAGTCACGGATCCAGCAGTAGCGGTAGTCCCAGTTCCGGACGCCCCCGATGGCCTCAGGAACTGAGAAGGTTGGCGACGCAACGATTGCTCCAGTGGGTTCTGGGAGTCTGTTAGAGCGTCATGTGGAAGATCGCAAAGGAGGTTTTTCTACCTACCGAATGTCATCATCTTCAGTATCATCAGACTCCGCGACACCACTTCCCTCCAGCGACCCTTGTACTTTGACTGGGAGATGAAGTTGAACCAGAAACTCTGGGTGTCGTGCTGTTGGGTGTCCAGAACCGTAGACGATATGCTGGAAGTGACGTGGTTGTGAATATCGTTCCGAAGCACAAACGAGATCGTCTGACCCTCGTGAATCTGGATGCGAGCAACGAGGCCTTCGCCCAACATGCCGGGTCGCTTCTCCTTCTTGAAAGTGATGACTGGACAGGTCTTATCGTCTTCGCCTTTTTCCAGAGCCACATCGAGCTGGAGCTTGACGTCCTTGCTGTGGAAAGATGCTACCTTGCTCTCGGAATCTGCGGGAGTGTGCGATTCCTGGAAGAGAGTGGTGACATGTTCATCGCTGCCGTACCCAAAGGCAGGGAAGATCTCAACGTCTGGAAACGTCAGTTCTGGCGCTTTCTTGGCTGGTATAGATGCGACGTACCGAGCGTCAGAGAGCCGCGAATGCACTCTACTCGCCGGACGAGCCACTTCTTCAGCTCCTCCTGCACCTTGGTAGCCTCACGATAGGCGCCCTGCTTGAAATCTCTCGTCAAGACCTGGGCGCTCTTGGGCCGCGGGAAGAAGTCGACGACGTCGACGACGCCGTCTTCGTGGATGGAGCGCGTCTGCAAGATGCAGGATGAAGGCAGGTATTGCTGTTTGGTGGTGCAGTTGACATCCTCCGGCGGAGAGATGCTGAACCATCCGCCCTTGTTCTTGTCTAGCAAGCGACAAAACACAGATGGGGAGTCAAAATCGGGCCTAATTGGGCTTTAGCCGGCGAGATCTTTGAAGCAGAGCATGGGTATAAGCCTATGGATTGCCTACCAGCACATAAAGTCGACGCTTCCATCCATGCCGACGAGGGCGCAGGTGTGCATGTTCCCAATCATGCCATAGTCCTCAATTGGGAGGTAGCCTCCCGTTTGGGCTCTCCGGGTGCGTCCGGCATGCGTCAGGGGGCACTGAGAAGTCATGGTGTTGTGGTGCTGTGGTGCTGTGGTGCTGTGGTGTTTGTGGTTGATTCTCACGCTGTGTGGGATGACGCAATGGACTTTATACGTGTTGACGACGCCCAGTCGTGGATCGTGGACGGCCAGCTCACATGACGAAGCACAAGATTGAGCGGAGACTGTATGAAGAGTCAAAGGCACATGCGGGGAATTAGAAACGGGATGCTAGACTAAACTTCTTCTTTCACGATGCCGCGTGCCGCTTTGTGTGTGTGGCTGCTTATTCTCCAGAAGCCCACCAACCGTTACCAAAAGCATATGGGCACATGCCCTCGTAAAGCGGCCCAGTGAGACGCTTGGCAGGTCAAACCTCGAATAAGAAATGCCTTATCTTCTCGTTTTTGGCCCTTGAGGCCTGACGACCGAGGCTATACGTCCGGGGCGGCCGGGACGGCCGGGAAGTTGACAGCTGGAACGGCGGGAACGGCGATGCTCGCCGAACTCGCATATCCGCATGATCCACCCAACAGGCCCAGTCTTTTGTATACCAGATCAGATACCAAGTCATACTCGGGTTTCATTTCTATTAATCTCATCGACTACTAAAGACTGATCCAACAGTGTTTCTCGCAAAGACCCTCACTCCACGACCTCTCTATCACCTTACGGAGGTGACTTTGTCTCTGCATATATACTACAGCCTCGTCCCGTCGACTCCATTCTCAGTAATGCGGCACGAGGTTGTCTTTTTTATCCGTAAACTTTGATAGTGCTGCCTCCCACGCAAGAGATGTCCTAAGACTTAGTTTACTGGCCCTTTGAGTCTTAATCATGTCTTTTTAAATAGTGAGGGGTTAGAAAATAGAACCGCCAAGTTCCAGGTCTATCGGATATACTTTACTGACATATATCTATTGTCACCAGCCATCAATGCGTTGTCGTTGACGGTTACGCTTGCATGGCTCTACCCCACCGCATGGAAAATAGGGACGAATAATAATGAGTTTCAACACCAAGGATTTGGGGGTCAAGGCTGTCTAACCCGGTGATCCGTTGCCTTGGATATTGACAAGGCCCAATATAGCAAGCATGAGGTTGTGTCATGGGCTCTTATCTCATCTTACCTTCCAATCAAACAATCAATATAGCTAATGTCTCCCCCCTTGATGCGCGCAAGTGGCCGTTGCATATATATCATTCTCGATGACCTCTCTCTCATTGTGTCGATGAAGAAATTGTTCCACATGGCGCCATGTATTCCACTGCACGTTCCCAGCGCTCGGTTCCCTCAAGTCGGCGACCCGGTCCTCTTTAGAAGAGGAGCATCTCAACCAGTTCAAAGCCAGGCAGTACTATCCCACGAACATCGGGGATATTTGCTATGAAAGTACCAAGTCCTAGGCAAGCTGAACTTCGGGCCTAATCCGACTGTGTGGCTAGCCCGCAATCTTCAGTATGCCATTTCTTTGCTTTCTTTCGAGAGTCCGGTACGATACGGTCATCCCAAAGGAAGCATATAATACTGACCCAAGTATAGAAACACAACTGCGTGGCTTTGTATTCTTTGTTCAGATAACCAATTTCGAGTGCAATCTCAGAAATGGCAAGGCATTATCCCTTCGCAATTTTATAGCTCGTCAATCCTGACTATATGCAAGACGTTATCATCTGAGAAAAGATAGTAGTAGACCACTAGACTTTAAAGATAAGTCGAAAGAAACCTCATTCAAATTAGGCTTAATTGGGACAACATAAGAGCGAAGGTCGAACAGCGAAGGTCGAACAGCGAAGGTCGAATGCACAAGTTGAGATAAAATGGGCAGAAGAAGCTAGAACCTCTCAGAGACTATGTGAGACACTATCCCTGGATGTTTATCGACGAAATTAGGAAGAGATGTAGTTTTTGGCGCTGTTGCCTGTCAGAGGCTTTGTGCCTTGACCAACCTATCTCACAGCCATGTCTCCTGATAGTGAGCCGGCACCACCATTTTACTACTAGAGCTACCTCCTGAAAATCCTTTCTTTGAAGGGTTTAATTGTAGTCAGGGTAACACTGGCCAGTAGCTTCTAGGCTTCAACATTTGCATATCTCGGCCCTTGTCTCTTGCAGAGCTATGTCATGTGCAGCGTGCTTACTGTGGGGTTGAGTGGTAACATTAATACGGTGGCACCTTAGCTAAGGAGTGCCAAAAGTGCAATAACCTAAATCCCGGATTTTCAATTTCGCGAATTCATTAATTATATGCATTATTGCAACCAAATATATATATTTATTAATAAAGACTAATATATAGTATTTAGCTAATCTTCGCTTTACTAAAGGTCTTATATAAAACCTTTAGCTACTAACCTAAAACACTATATAAAGGTACTAACTATTACTTTAGTACCTTTATATAAGGCTACTTAATTAAGGCTTCTTTAGCTATATTATAATATATACTATAATATATATTATAATATATACTATATACATAAAGATAAAGGAAATATTACTTATATAAACTTTAGTTAAGAATAATAAGGTTCTCTTATAAGGACCCCTCCTTACCTAATTTAATAGGGTTATCTTAAGTCCTATCTTCCTCTAGCTTAATTAGGTCTTTAGAGGTCCTTAGTCCCTCTAGTAAACCCTACTAGAGTTAAATAGAACTTAGGGCATTATATATATACTTACTACTATATGTATCTCTATTAGAGCACTAAATAGCACGATCTAGCTACTTATAATTACTATAATAGCTACTAAAGTAACCTAAAAGATAAATATAATAAGGGAATAAGCTTATATATATATCTAGCCTATTTAAACGTATCTTACTTTCGTAAGATAAGTAAGGATAAGGGGATAGTATACTATAACTCTAGATAAGTATAGCGTTTATATATAAGTCTTATATACTTAAGATCTAATTTAAGTATATACACTCCTAAAGGAAGTAAACTAAATAACCTAATAGAGTAAGGACCTTATACTATAGTGTGTTTTTAATATATAGCTAGAGCTACTTAATAGAGATATTAACCTTATAGAGGTAATACTTATTTAGTACTTATATAAGATATATAGTAATAAACTAAGAGAATATTAATTATTATATAAGGAGGTAAATTATAGAGAAGTTATATATAGAGTAGTAGCTCTACTTAGGAATATTATATAGGTTAGGATTATAAATATAATTAGTAATTTATAGTTATATATATATAATAGGGGGATAATATTAAAAGAAGTATATAAACTTATAATAACTCTAAGGAAAAAGGTTAGTATCCTAATAGTTATCTCTTTAAGGGCTTATATATATATAGTAATAATAATAGTAGTAATAATAATAATAGTAGTAATAGTAATAATAGTAATATTAAAAAGGGTAAAAGAGTAGGAATTTAAGCGTTATTCTTTAAATTTATACTTTTCTTTATATAGCTAGCTACTAGCTAATAAGGTAGCTACTATATTACTAACTATTACTTAATTAGCTATTTCCTTAATACTTAGCTAATTATATATATTATTACTTAAAGCTATTATAAGAATTTATATAAGTAGCTATATAGTTAGTATTATAAAAGTAATAATACTCCTTATTAAAACTCTTCTTCTTTCTTTCTTTTTCTTTCTTTCTTTTCTTTCTTTTATCTTCTTTCTTCTTTTTTCCTTATATATAAAAATAACTCCCTACTAAGTAAAGTACTACCTAAAGTCTTAAGATACCTATAATATAATATATATAAATATCTCTAGCTCCTATATATACTTATATTATAGTATAAAGTAAGCTACCCTAATTAATCTAAGTAACTCTAATAATAAGCTAACCTATATAAAACCTTAAGCTCCTACTTAGACTATTAGTCCTCTTTCTTTTATATCTTCCCTCTAGTATTATAATTATATAAATAACCTTATTAATTATAACCTTCTAAAGG
>WPDF01000323.1:0-10350 GCA_019137265.1 Neonectria coccinea
TATAATAATCCCTCTCTCTCTTAATATTAATATCTCCTCCTAAAAACTTTATCCCCTTCTAACTATCCTCTTTATCCCTATTATATCTCTATTAGTAACCTACTAGCCTATCTATCTAGGGATCCCTACTATACTATTAGGCTATAAGCTTACTAATAATAATAAATATATTTAGACTAAGTTATACTTAGCTAACCTTATTATTAAAAGGGTAATTTTCTTTAGTAAGAAAGTAGCCTACCTTTAGTATATAACCTTAAGATATATTAAGATTTAAAAGGGTACTATTATAAACTTATAAATAATAAGTATATTAAGTAAAGCTATCTTAGAATATTAATATTTAGATATATTTATTATTAAGAAGGGATACTTTACCTAAAAAATAGTAAATCTATATAGGGGTAGTATATAGAGTACTAATATTAATTAATTACTTTATTACTTAGGATAAATTTATATATTAGGACTCTTCTAAAAGGAGATCTTACTATTATTTTATAATAATCTAACTATTAAGTACTAAAGAGTTACTTAAATACTTAAGTATATTATATAAGATTATTTCTAGCTAAAGATAAAGAAAGATATTAAGGTTTATATTAAAACTTATAATTTATATTAGAAGATAAAAGTAAGGTACTATTAATTATATAGTAAACTTATATTACTCTTAATACTAATAGAGCTTTAATTAGAAATCTTAATAGATATAATTATAAATCTTTTATTATACTAAAGGAATAATAAGTCTTATAATATAATATTAATAATAATTAACTACCTAATAAAGATAAGTATTTACCTCTTAATAAATAAGTAGCTAATAAGTAATAAGCTAGCTACTCTTTACCTAGAAAAAATCTTCTTACTCTTTAGCTTACTATAAGGAATTATATCTAACTATAGATCTATTTTTATAAGTACTTTTTAGTAAACTTTCTATTCTTACCTTAAGATTAAGTAGTGATTTAGTATTATATTCTACCTTTAGACTAATAGTTAAATAGAGAGATAAAATTAGCTAATTAAATATTACTTATAAACCTTTAGTAATAAAGCTTAAACTAATTAGGTAGATAAGCTATACTTTACTTAATTTATATATAATATATTAGTTTACTTAGCTCTTAAAGTATTACCTATAGAAGCGCTATTAGGATATACCTTACTTACCCTTAGAAACTTAATCCTAGAAATTAATAAGCTAAATTAAGATATAAAGAAAAGAATTAAATAGATATAAAGGATAAAAGATAAGACTAAATAGTTATTATATAAGAGCTAAGAATAATATATAAAGTAATATAATTATAAGTAAGGTATAGCTAATTTTATAGTTAGAGATTAAATTCTTATTAATATAAAGAATATTAAGTTATAATAATCTAGCTATAAGCTTACTAAGAAGTTTATTAAGCTCTATTAGATTAAGAAGATAATTAAAAACTATAAGCTAGTAGCTAAATTATAGCTTTTTTTAATAGTATTAATATATAATATTTTTAATATATTAAGCTTTAAATACTATATAAGCTATAATAGAATACCTATTAAGTTAGTAGATTACCCTTTTATTCTTAATAAGACCTATAAGGTAGAATATATTATTATATATTAAGGTCTTAAGTATAAAAGGGAATATCTTATTAAGTAAGAAAGTTATAATTATAATATAAATTCCTAAGTATTAATAAAGAACTTTATAAATAAAGGCTTAATAATAGTATATAAATAGAGAGTTAAATAATAAGTTAATATAAAAAATAACTTAATTTAATTACCTAAAGAGAGAATAAAGTATATAAAGTATAAATACTATAAGGTATTAATTATTATAAAGGGTATATATTAATTATATTAAACTTAGTAAATAAATAGTAAAAGAATAAGTTAAAAGTAAAGAGGTTTAGCTACTTACTAATTAAGCTTACTATAAGGGTATAACCTTTATACTATTATTACTTACTCTATTTATATACTCTTTACTCTTTTATCTCCTTATTTTCTACCTTTTTAAGTAACTTAATACTATAAGAGTAACCCTTTAGTAAAGTAAGAATAATAATAATCCTAAAGGGCTATATACTAATTAGTAAGTAATAATAATATAATAAGGAAGAAGAGAACTTATTACTAAAGATAGTATAGCTATAAGAGTATAAATAGTAATAATAAGTAAGTATAAGGAATTAGCTATATTTAAGCAAATAGTTTAATTATAAGTAGTAAGGGTATAGTAATATTTATACTTAGATATAATATGCTTATTAGTATACTACCTAATAGTAGAACTTAAGACTAACTTTATAGCTATAAGGGCCTTATAATACTTACTAATAAGGTAAGACTAATTATTTTATATAGCTAATTAATACTTAATATACTCTAAATTAACTATAAGATAATTTATAATATTATAAGTAAGGTTAATACCTTTAGTTATTAGATCCTAATAAAAGCATTTAGTATATTTAATAAGCTTTTTATAGGGCTTATTATTACCTAAATAGTAAGTATACTTTAATAAAGTAGCTATTATATTAGTTAAATACTATATATATACTAAAATAAGGGAAAGAACTTACTTAAAGATAATATACTATAGTATACTAACTTTAGCTTCTTAGATAAATAAAGCGCTTAAGTATAGTAAGTATAGAGAATAAACTATATATTAAGATTATTATATATTAGTAGCTATCTATATAAATAGTAATACCTATAGTACTTATAAGGGGAGATTAAGAGCCTTATTAGAGGAGAAGTTAGTATTAGACTTATAGGTCTTAATAGCCTTAGTAGCCTTAGTAGTAGCCTTAATAGCTTTAGCCTAAGCGGCCTTAAAGTAAGTATTAAGAGCTATACTAAGACTATAATTAGTACTAATATACTAATAGTAATATAAGAACATTAAGGAATAAATAACTTACTTATTAATTATAAAAGTATTAATAAGGAAGTTAGACTATACTTTAAGTTAGTAAGGATTTAGTAAAGCTTATATATATAAGCTATTAGGTTACTTATAAGGATTATAATAAGGTTAAAAGAAGGAGGAAGAAAGGCTTAATTAACTTAATAACTAATAAAGCTTTTAACTTAAGCTATAATCTAGCTAGTAATTTACTATAAGTAATCCTATTATAGTCTTATTATTATAAAGAATAATAAGTTTATTAAATAATCTATTAGAATTTAGCTTAATTAGGAAGGAAATAAAAAGGAAATATTAATAAAGATAGTATTAAGTTATAATAAGAAACTAATAAGTAATTTTAAGGGTTACTATATTAATAAATCTATAATAGCTATTATTTAGCTAGCTAATTACTTAATTTAATATTATATAATAAGGAATTATAATAGTCTATTAGAATTTAACCTAATTAAGAATCTATAGTAAAGAAATAATAGTATAGATAGGGCTTAAAGCTTATAATAAGCTAATAAGAGACTAGCTTATTACTAGATTAAGAATTAAGCTAAGGTTAAAGTAAGAACTTTCTAAAGCTCTACTAATATAACTAATACCTTAGGATAGATTATTAGAAGGGGGGAAATCCTATTATATACTAAATAGGCACTAGTAAAGGAATAATAAGCTAAGGGCTAAATATATATAAAGCGCTAGAAGCGCTTATAAATTAGGGCGTTTTATTAGTATTATAGGGACTTTAGAGATTAATCTTATAACATTATGACCCCTACCTTCGAGTTTATAGCGCTATCGCTACTAACTATCTATTACTATCACGCTTCCTACCTTTTGGCTCTGACAAAATCCTCGCCGGGCCCCACGGGCCTGAACTGAGACAGGTGTAAGATTACCGTTCAGCCAGCCTCGCATTGCGAACTAAGCCGTGTTGAATCGCGTACGTGTTGATCAGTTATGCCATCTGCAGCTTGACTGACTGCAGCAAAATCAAGCCGGCTGAAGCATCACGAGAACTGATGAATCACGATAGTTCTTGGCGACTCAGCATTGCCAGAGCTAATGATCCACTCGTTAGGTCACTGAAACCGCGGTCTGGATGTTGGATTCCTCAGCCTTCAACATGCGCTGATGACGGCAGTTGTTCGTTGGGTTGCATTGTTCGGAAGCATCGACACAATGTCGGTTGGCCTAATCCACTCGGTAGCGTGGTTATAGCATGATGGAAAGAATTGTGACAGTGTGGGCTGGGCTGGTATTGATACCCTTGCATGAATACGCTGTTGAGGGAATAGTGCCGATTGTAGAGCTACCCCTTGGGAATTACAAACCTAAGTTGCCTGGGTTTCAAGACATGCCCTGAGATCCGGCAATGGGATGTTATTCCGACCTCTGAAGCCAATGCTGCAAGGATCGACCAACGCAAACAATAGCGGCTTGAGATAATAGTATGGACCCTTTTATTTGCCAATGAAGATGGCAGTCACTCTTGAAACCACGCCCATTGTACGGAGGAATCCCTAAGAAGATGTAGACAATAAAGCTTAAACCAACCAAAATCGTTGGATATATTTGACAAGTGTCTGGTTGAAGATAATAAGAAAGAGCAGTAGTGAGAGCAGACGGGACTATCGACTGACAAAACATACCGCAGTTTCAAGCCGTCAACAGCTAGTTGGTTCGAGGAACTGGATGGGTTTCAGTTCCTATTTCAGGTGATTCTCCATACCCAGACTACTGGGCATACCAATTACCCATCGTGGCGGGCTCATGGCCGGATATCAATGTGAATAACCGTTCACACTGTCACCAGACCCACTTGCATTATGCCAACGTATGGGTGGTAACGGGTAGATATATCATCAAGACTTCGAGTGATGTTCGACATCTTGATGAAGATGGGGAAGAAATGCATTGGCTTAACCAACTGCCAACGAGTCCATCCTGGAACCACGTCTATTTAAGCCAAGCTGGTAAGGCTTTCGGCTAATGAATTCGAATTCAGACAGCAGTGGCCCATTAACCCGGGTGAAAGGTGCCTCCTGACATCGCAGCCAGCCAACATATACGTTGTATCTGGACATTAACCTTGGACTGGAGTACGGCCGGTGTCTGACGAGGTAATATTTACGACAAGGAGTCGCACTTCGAGCGTTCGTGGTTACCGTCTCGGACGTCATGGTGGGGAGCTTACACAAAGGATATCGCAAAAGCCGTGCGTCGGTAGTTCGAGAGCGTGCAGGGCTGGCTTTTACTGGGAGTTGACTCTAGTTTGTTGCTCGCCAACGGATAGGTGCTGAGTTGATCGCGCTAATGACCCAGGTTGGATAGCATAGTGATTGGGTTATCGGAACGCTCCGCAACCCCTGAAGATTCATCAGTATCTCTGGACACTCATACTCAGCTGGCCCGACGTTTGTAAGTTTGAAGGAAGTCGACGTTGCGAGTGTTTGTTTCTTGCATCGCCGGCTGCGTGCGTGGTACCCCCGACACGTTGAAACTCGATTTCAACCACCTTGTCAGGTTGGCCGGTCGTCCTCTAGTTTCGTCATATCCACGTGTGCTCGTCCAGTCGGGAATTCCCGGCAGCTTTGACCAAAAGACGGTTTCTGCGCGGAGCCCCCTGAGTTAACCACAGCGCGCGGAATTTCAACAAGTCCAAGTAAGACGCGAGGTCCCGGGCGCGCGGAGCCCTTATAAGACCGAATAACAATGACGCGCCAACTATGTAGTTGTGATATCAGACTGATGACACACTTGCGAGCCTCAGCCGAGGATCTCGGCAGTTTTTTTTGCACTCTCGGCTGACGGGGGTTTGGCCAATAAAGTGAAGATGATCCATGGCAACGGCGGGATCATCCCGCCTGATCTGCTGAAGCCCGGTTCCCCTGGATCTCATCTGGATCTGGATCTTGATCTTGATGCGGCGGGCCGTCGCGGTCGTTCCTTGCATATGCAGTTTACTTCAACGTCCACGATAACAGCCCAAAAGCAACGCAAAAAGCTCCCGCGGGCTTCTGCCAGGTGCGAGTGTCGAGATTCACAATTTGCTGTTTGTTTTCTCGCCCACTCCGAGGAGATGCTTGTGCGTTGAGAAGAGGGAGGTCGCCGTTCGGCGAGGGCCAAGCATAATAGCCGACGTGGCCTGGGAGGGCCCCATTCACATCGTGGGTGTTGGGTTCGCACATCCTGGCCGACACCCCCTCGTCCTGCAATGTCATCCTGCAAGTTGGAGGGACTAGTCGGCAAACAAACACAGGCTGACTTGGTGTGATGCGTGCAGCCCATGAGGCTGTTGTCGTGAGCCGATGGGGCGCATCAGGGATCATGTGACAATTGCGTAAGCATGTCACATGATCTGACGGACCGGGCCTCTTAAAGGTCCCAGTCCGACCGGCCAATCAAATGAAGGGCATCCTTCTTTACACAACTAATCTTTAACTCATATAAGTAATATAACCCTTTTCTGCGTATTATATAGTAGTAATTGCGTACTATTATGCAATAAATTAGCTTATGATTTAGTTCGATTGAGCACTAAGCTATATACTAATTAGATCTTAGTGATTATTAGGTTTTAGACTAATTAGGCTCTAAACATTATAGTATAACTAGCCTAATACCTTTAGGCTTAGACTCTTTAAGAGCTTTACCTTACTTTTATACTCTTTATACTATCTTATAATAGTGAAAAATATACTAAATTAGTATCTCTCTTATAGTAACCCTATAAATCCTTTCTCTTATTATATTAATTCCTAATGCTATTAATTACCTATAGTTAGGGAATTAACTAATTAAGATTTATATGTAAAGCTCTACTATAGGCCTTACTTTACTTTAGTCTATACTAATTAAATATTAGTAAAAAAGAGATCTTAGCGATTTAAACTGCAATCTTATTAAATTCCTTATGTATAAACTATTTATATTAAATTCTAACCCTACTTTTACTACTTTAAGCATAAAGACCTATAATATTATATCCTATACTAATAATCGCGATTATACCTTATTATATTAGTTATATTAATTATTAATAACCCTTAAATAGTAAAAAAGTAGTAATCTACTTTAGCTTATCTTTATTGCTTAACTATTTAGATTCTATAGGTTTTAAACACTAGTAAGCTAGCTAGATCCCTATAAATCCTAGATTAAATACTATTATTTTACTTACTAGTAATTCTAGCATAAAGATAGAGTATTATAAATAGTAGATTAGTTCCTTAGGAGTATATAATTTATTCCCCTAATTAACTAAAGCTAAAGTAATTTATAAATCCTAAGCTAAGTATACTTACCCCTTAGAAAGTAATTATACCTTACCTAAGGGTAATAACCACTTAACTAAAGAGGTATAAAAGTATAATTTTATACTAAGTTAAAAGTAAGTTATTAACTTAACTATATAAAGCTATTCCCTAAAGAATAGTTTAATTATATATTAGTAAGGCTAGTAAGCCTAACTTTAAGATGGAATTAGAACCTTATAATTAATCTACCCTTTAGTAACCCTAATATTTATTTATAACTAGGGTAATTAAAAGTAATAACTAAGGGTTTATTAATATTTACTTAAAGGAATTATAATTTATTAAGATTATTAGATAGAGTATTTATTATACTAGACTTATTAGTAAGTAAGCTATAAAGAAGGTCCTTAATACCTTTACGCTTTAGGACTCTAATATTATTTTTACTATTATAAACTTTATCGCTTAATATACTACCTAAGGTATTAATACTTAGGAGCTCTTTAGCCTTCTATAAGCTAGAATAACTAATATAGCTTACCTTAACTAGTAGTATAATATAGCTATAAAGCGGTTTAAATTCTAAGCCCCTAATAAGGCTAAGATAGTAAAGCTCTTAATAGTAAGAAAAGCTACTATAAAGACTATAGAAGTATCTTCTAATAAGGATTATAATATTTTAGATCCTTAAAGTATAGTAATTACTCCTAACCTTATTATACTAAATAAGTTAATAGTTAAGAAGAGAAGTAAGAAAGTATAATACTAAACTCCTAATAATAATAATAACTCCTTAGAATCTTCCTCTAATAGCTCTAATAATAAATAAGCTAGCGTTTAAGCATACTAAGAGTAAGGTTAATCCTAACTTATAACTACCTTTACTATAGAGTTATAAAAGAAGGTTAAAAAGGAGGCTATTAGTATTTTTAACCTAGATTAATAAGACCCTAAGAAGATTAGTATAGTAGTTATATAGAACTATATAGTTTATACTAATATTTATCTCTTCTATAAGTATGTATAAGTCTTTAAGCATTATAGTAATAATTCCCTTTAAGATTATTATATATTAATAATTAGCGCTAATACTATAGGATAGCTTATAGGAGAATTAAGTATAAGCTAGTATAAAAAGCTATTAAACTCTATAATCTCTAGATTTTACTAGAAGCTTATAGAGCGCTTTAAGTAACCTAATACTAAGATCTTAAAAGATCTTCACTCTAAAAAGTATACTATAAGCCTAACTACTAATAGTCTTTCCCTTACTTAGTAGGTTTAATATAAGGTAAGCTATACTAAGTAGTTAGGTATTATAAAGGAAAGGCATATTATTTAGGCTATCTTCCCTCTTATTAATAGTAAGATCTCTTATCTTCTATAAGTCCTATATAAGCGAACTACCCTAGCGAACTTTATATATAAATATAAGGAATAACGACTAACTATTAAGGCCTATATTTAATAATAGTATAGCTACTATAGAAACAATCATAATAATTAATCCTAAAGCTATTAGGACTATAGCCTAGATTAATATAGTAATAATCGCTATTAATAATATAATAACTACTAAAGTAATAACTAAACCTAATAATATAAAGAGCGCTAAAGCGATAACTATAACTATAATAGAGACTAAGATCGTAATTAAGACTAAGACTAAAATTATAACTATAAATAAGGGTATAAAGACTATAAAAGAGATAACTATCCTTACGATAGGTAATAAAGTTATAATAACTATAATAACTATTAAGACTACCCTTATAAGGTAAGGAAAGTCACCTTTAAGAATAAGTACTAAGTTATTAAGAGTAAGCTAAATACTAATTAAAGCCTCTATAAAGCTAATAATAAGGATAATACCTTATACTTAGACTCTTCTACTTTCTCTAATTAATCCTAAAGAGTTTATTTTATAGCTATAGCTATTAAGGATTTATATATTCTAGTTAACCCTACTATTAGATACCTTATATACACTTAAACCTTCCCTATAAAGTCTATCCTATAGGAATATTAACTAGCTAACTACTATATTAGCCCTAAGTAAGCTAACTATAAGAAGCTTATAAGAGAAGCTCCTTCCTTCTATTATAAGAAATATAAGAAAGCTTAGCTAAGCTATAATAAGCTCTTTAAACATCTTAAGGTCTATACTAGCTTTAAAGCTATTAGTAGCCCTATTAATTAGGAAGCTATTATTATACTATAACTATACCCTAATAGATCTAAAGATATACTAATAGTTTAGAGCGGCTCTCTATTAGAGCTTATTCCTTATAATAAAGGGAAGAACTATACTTACTTATACCTTAACGTAAAGATTACTACTAATAATTCTAACCTTATTAAGATCTATACTAACTCTAGTTATAACTAACCCCTTATCGACTAAAAATAGCCTAAGACTCTTAAATATAAGATTAAGAAGGTTATACTTATAGTTATATATAGAGTTAATAGGGTAAAGGTATATAATAAATAGGCTATATTTATAGTATATATTAATAGTTAGCATTCTAATAAATCTATTATTAAGATAGTAAAGTTTATTATTTCTACTTAAGTTTAGGACTACCTTAATACTAAAGCCTTACTTAGAATAGCTTTCCTTACCCTCTATACTTATAATCTCTTTATTATAGAGAGAAGAATATAATATAGCCTCTTAAAAGACTTTTATATCCCTTTTAGTATCTATTTAAGCTAAAAGAATATTAACTAATATATTATAATTATTAGAGCTATAACTATACTAATAGTTTAATAGTGGAAAGAGACTAAAAATAATACCCTAACTTAATAGTAATCCTTTAAGAGGGTATATAGAAAAGTATTATATAGGCATCTTTATTAGTTAGCCTAAAGCTATACTAAATTATATATATATACTCTAATAGTCTTATATTTAGTACTATCTAGTAATAAAGTATCTTATAAGGATAATTATTAAGTTAGTAATAAGAATAAATATTAGTAAGGTATTAATAAAGCTTACTACTATAGTAAGGGTCCCTAGATAGGTAGACTAATAGGTTATTAATAGGGATATAATAGGGATAAAGAGAATAGTTAGAAGAGGATAAAGTTTTTAGGAAGAAATATTAACATTAAGAGAGAGAGGGATTATTATAAAGAGATAAAATAGAG
>WPDF01000325.1:0-74176 GCA_019137265.1 Neonectria coccinea
GCTCGACGAGGGCGGTGCGGGCGGCGCGGTCGACGGCCAGGACGTTGCGGAGGGCCGAGATGTCGACGGCGCGCGCGTGCGCCTGCGGCCGCGTGCTGTTGGTCGAGCCGTGGGCGATGCGGTAGGGCTCGCGGCGCTGGAAGTAGCCGCGGACGGCCGAGGCGATTGCGCCGACGGCCTGTTTGTGGCGTTCCATGGTGGTGGGTGGTGGGTGGTGGATGGGGAAGGGTGAAGCTGAGGAGAGCTCGGAATGCGGTAAGGATCTGGAGAGCTGTGGTGTGGTGGGGGCTCCGGCTGCTCCGGCGTTCGGAGGTTCGTATCGGCTGCGTTTGTTTTGGTTGACGGTTGACGGTTGACGACAAGAGGTACACTCATTAGCGTAGGAATCGTTGTATGTACCAATTGTCCAGATTATACCCTAGGTGCCCTATAGCTCTAGGTCTTAACTAATAAGCAAAAGCAATAGAAAAACAAAATCTACCTAGATTGTCAGTCCTAGCTTTAGCGGTAAAATCCCATTAGGAGGGGGATAGCGCATACTTTCAGCGCCCGCCCCGTATCAATCGACAACCGTTAACATACACAACCGATCTAGACCTAGAAGGCTTCTCGACTTATCAATCAATTCAATACTTCTGGGTATATCTAATGTGGTAGGTAGTATGGAAATCTTAGTTCTCATATAGTTAATCAATTACAATAGAAACGGACTTACCCCAACTTTACTACCTATGTCAACGCCCGCTCGTGAAGAGATCCCTTACCATAGGTGCTATGCCATCTCCCTTGGATAAGAAACTGACCACCGCCATCACAACTTTGCTGCAGAAAACCCCGGGCCCTCTTCCGCCTTGAGGAGCACCCTCTCCCGAACCTCCTCGTCCGTGGCATTGCACAAATCCTCGAAACGCAGCGTCTCCTCCTCCAGCGTGCGAGCCTTGACGCTCACGGCGCTCGACACAACGCTCCCAGGATCATCCACCACGGCGCGCATGAAGCCCGCCCAGCCGTCGTAGCACCGGCGCGCAGACGGGATGCCGCCCAGCAGCAGCGCGAAGCAGTGCGGCATGGCCTCGTACTCCTCAAACACCACGCGCACGCCGTCGGCGTCCAGCTTGCGCGCCAGGAACTTGGCCTCGTAGGCCAGGATCTCCCACCCGGCGCACATGTACACGGGCGGCGCGGCCTTCCAGCTGCGGGCCATGACCAGCGACGCCAGCGGGTGCGCCGCCAGCGCGTCGTCGACGTAGATGTTCCTGCGCGGCGGGCTGGTCGGCCAGGCGGCGCACGGCGGGATGGCCAGCGCGTTGAGCGACGCGGGCTTGGGGAGGTAGTCGTACGGCGTCGGCGAGTCCATCTCCCACGTCGGCGCGCTCTGCGTGATGTCGAGCCACGGCGAGTTGACGGCCACGCCGGCGGGTAGCGGGACGGGACGCAGCTCGCCGTGCCACAGCACCGAGACGTCGTGGTTGCGGAGGTCCATGATGAGCTGGAGCAGCGCGAGCGCGAGGTTACCGCCGGCACTTGTGGAGCTCTCAGTCAGTAACGCGGGGGAGAAGCTTCCAGAAAGGGACCTCTTCGTACCTGTCACCGGCAATCACGACATGCTCCGGTTGCACGGGGTCGTGGAAGGCGTCCGGGGGCGGGTACAGCAGCGTAAAGTACGACACGAAGGCGTCCAGCAGCGCGGCCGGGAACGGATGCTGCGGCGCCAGGCGGTACCGCACCGAGTAGCACCGGCCGCCCGTGAGCTTGGCCAGCTTCTTGGTGGTCGGCCGGTGCGTCGCCGGGTCGCAGAGATAGTAGGCGCCGCCGTGCAAGTACAGGATCGTCGTCGGCCGGGAGCACTCTCGCACGAGGCCGATGTAGCGCTCGCGCTCCGACGTGCTGGGCAACGGCTCCCTGCGGGCCGCGCCGGCGCGGTACCCGGTCCACTCGGCCTCGACGGCGACGAGGTCCGGGACGGGAACCCGGGCGCGGCCGGCGAGACGCTGGACGGTGCCGACGAGGGCGTCGCGGATGGCGGTCTCGGGCGGCGCGGGCGATGCGTACCTGCTGATCCAGATGGAGCCCTGGGCGCCGGCGTCGCGCATCGTGAGCTTCTGCACGTCGGAGATGCTCTGCGGCCGGGTCGGGACGAGGAGCGCCCGGAGCACGGCGACGAAGAGCGAGCTGCGCAGGTCGAGGTATTCGGCTGCGTCGGAGAGCTGGAGGATGTGCAGCAGGGAGACGCGGACGACGAGGGGGAGGAGGGGGAGCGTTGCCCAGACGGCTTTGACGGTGTCTGAGGTTATCTTCATGATGGGTTGGTGAGGCGGAGCTTGTAGTATCAAATCTGTTAGCAAGACGCTATGCGCCAATCCCCAAGTGTCGAAGAAATATAGACAGTGAAATAAAGACGGGAGATGAACAGAAACAAGGAGAATGGAGTGAATCATCAATTTTAGGGGGCGGCCACGATGATTAACTACTTGGGCGCAGAGAGACGTTGATGTCAATTACGCCCGCTAACATGAACTGAGGCAAAAGAAATCTAGCCATGATTCCCATCACAAGCTTCCCAAAGCCGGATCGGCCAAGAAAGCATCCCCCGTCGATGATTCGCGCAGTCGCATGCAAACCCAAGTCTGGACTGGCGCCCTCTCATAACTCATCTAAGTTATCCCCTTAACGTTTCGTCTCTTGAGCCTCGGCATTTTGCGGGGGAGGCGCCAGAATCGATGACAATCACACGCTCCGAACGCACTGCCTGTTTGAGTAAAGGTTGCGCACCAGTGACGGAATGCAAGCAAACTTGGCGGGCCGTTTTCTTTTACTTTCCATTTTCATTTAGCGTCCCCTCGGCCCGTTTTAGCGGTCAAGCTGTTGGCAACATGGACGGGAATTAATTGGCGGCGGACATTCAGCGGTGTGCGCTGCGTTGGTTGCTGTGCGTCCTTGTAATTTCAGAGTTGATGCAGGTCGCTCCCGTTATGGACAGCTATTTGATAGCACTGGGTTATCTGAGTATAGAGCCGGTCGGTCTCGGAGTAGCAGGTAGCTCACCTAGTCCCGTCGGGTGAACACTCCGCAAATTACTTGCTGCCGCTCTTAGGAACCGTCAAACATTTACCATGGTATGATAATGTTACCAAAGATCATGCATTCTAAGAGCTCCTTGTGCTCTGTGCCGGGCCAAGCTCGATGTCATCCGTGTACGATCCTGCCCCATGACCACCCCCTTCAAATGAAGCTGAAACCAAGGATCCCCGCGACCCAACAGTAGCTAGTCGTCCCCGTTGTGGCTGAAAGACTCCGGGTTGGGAATACCTTCCCGGAGTTGGCTCCAGCCGGCAAGATCCCGGGCTGCATGCTGAACGCGGAAGCCGTGGCCGTGAACGGTATGAACAGCTGCAGTGATTGGCTGTTTTAGTCATGGACAGGGAAGTATTCAGGGTCGGGGCACTTACCAAGCCTATTGCCGTCAATATCTTCAAGAACTCCCCAGTCTCCTACTGCTGAAACTATCCCAGGCTTCCATCGCCTTGTATATAGACTGTGTGGTCTGCCGAAGGAGCCAACTCGTTTCGTTGAGTATTTGCTGGATCTGTCTCTTCCGAGTGGACGATAGAGTGTTGTCGTCGGTGGAAAGTGGCACAAGGCTCATGGAGTCTTGAGTCTAATTACATTCGGTCCTGTTTGAAACCTTGCTGGGAGCCGTAATAGTTCATGGTCTCATGTGACTTGTGTCCCTGGAATATATGTCATTGAAAAGGTATGCAACCCATGATTCGTGATGCAAGCCCGTTACTAGGCAGGATATCTGTGCTTCATCGACGTGGGCGCGGAGGCTCTCCTCATACTCTTCAATATCGAGGCAATGAAGGTTATGGGATCTCCGCAAAGGCTTGCCATTTCGTTTCTGTCTGGAATCCTGCTTTAGTTCACCGTCTTCTTGCCAAACATAAAATTGCAGGTGGAATTCGAGGGCAAATCGACGCGTTCCTTTTGCCTAGAAGGACAGTTAGTTCCTACTTCATAAAGCTGGAGGTGTCTGAAATACGGGACAATGTATGCCTAGGGAGGTTTTGGATCCGAGGTACTTGTAGAAAAAGTCTGCGAGGAACGGGGCTTGCTCGCGTGAGGCGGTTGATGCCACAACCATGATCACCCAGCAGTCCGGATCGGTGACGTATATGGAGGATATCAGTCCAATATCCGAGGGCAATTTTCTAGCAGAGAGCTTCTCACAACAATCGTCTCGCCGCCTTAGGCTCGCCACTGCTGTAGCCTCTGTGCTTTACATTTATCGTATTTACTCAGCAGTCCATTTAACAATCTCCATCATGGCGAATTGTCCTTCAAGCCGTAGTAAGCGACCTTCAGTAGGGTAGTTCTTTTACTCCGTGCCGAGCTGCAGTATAAGTCGGAAAGCCACGGCGTCGGACTTTTGAAAGACGCAGAAGTCACAGCGCTGACCGATTGGAAAGTAGCCATATCCATCTCCTACCAAATGCAAGACGTCTGGGGATAATGTGAAGACTGCACATCCGCTCTACTTCTCGCCCACAAAAGCGTGGCGTGCATATTGTTTGTATAGCTACCAAAATAGCCTCATGTTGCCTTTCAACTTCTGAACTTAAATCATGTGTGGAACTTGACTTTCTTTGGCCCAGTGGCGATCATATTTGGGTAGAACGCGGTGGTAGAAGAAGCACTGACGAGGATCGTGGAATAAGTCTCTCTTTGATCACAATAGTGTAGGTAACTTCACTGAGGGCTCCTTTGAGAAGTTGCATCTCCTAAATGCTGGGAGACTGAGAGTAGAATATTTGAATATCGATATACCTCCTGCAACCTGAAGTTTTAATGGTAACTTTATATCAGTACTCCAAAGATTTCAGTACACTTAAAGTACAATAAACACCAACCTTCTCATTCATTACCTCGTGAGATTTCTTCCTTGCGGTAGGCTTCTGTAAGGCAAACCTGAGCCTGCAAAAAGAACATGGCAATGACAGAAAAGAAAGATTCACTCCTAAATATCTTAGGTACCTCTGTAGGCAGCTGCTTAGCTAAGCCCTGTGCCCCGCGAAATACCCTCGAAGACAGTGGTGCAGCTCATTGTTCTCTCTGCAACATTCACACAAATCAGTCGGCTCTGTCTCGACAACTATGGAAGACGCTGTTCGCCCTAGCCACGAAGCTGCCAAGGCAATGTACGGACGAGCATACCGGACTTGGGCCAGGCTCTCGGAGATGGCTTCTGGAGATGAACAAATCACCAAGGACTGTTTGCTACGCCTGCAAGCTGCGTTCCCAAATCACCCACATTTCCCAGAGAACCTCGACGTCGACAGATCGTTCAGTAATACGGTCCGAGTGAGGGGAATGACAACCTGGATTTCTAGACCGGGATCACATAATCTACCACCATTTCAAGACGAAGTCATCTTCAATGTCGCTTCGGACAAACCGACTCCAATTCTCTTGACTTCCGATGTGCGGCGATCAACGACAATTTTGCCGGATATTTTTGGGGTAGAAAATAACCATCTTCCGATTCTGATACTGGCTTGGGCATATATACTCTCAGCACGATGGGCAGAGCTCATCCCGGGAGCCTGTATTTCTCAATACAACAACCCCCGGATCAACGAGGATACCACCGATGGATCGCAAATGCGCAAAAACGACGATTTCTATACTGTGGTCGAACTTGGAAATGTCAATGAAGCCGCTGTTCGCTGGTGGAATGCCATTATGTTCTTGGAGGGTGGATGGAATGCAACCATTTGCAATCCCACTGCCAACGGAGGGTTTCTTCATTCTCCATGGTCTACAAAGCTCACGTCAGAGCAATCGTTCGCTATCTCAGTATCAGCCGAAAAAACGGACCCAGAGCCCGAGGAAAGTCCAGCTTCCTCAAATGCTGCACGCTGTTATTTATTAGAATACTGCAACTACCATGATATCCATGACCAGAGCCAGGCAGCTCTCGCAGCAGCTTTGCTGATCCCGGTTGCCAAGTACGACCGCAGACCAATTGAACTGGCGCTTCCTCGACTACCACGGCAAACAGGCTGTGAAAAAAAGAGGAAAAGGACATCGTCGCATAAAATGAAAGCAGACTTTCCGCTCGACAGACTTCTGACGCTGAGTTGCAACCCAAGGGGTTTGAAGGCGCTTCTCAGCAGTGTCTTCTTTGAGCCAGATGTAACTAGCAACATCTGTGGCATGTGGTTGCGAGGTTCATTTGCGTTTCTGGATACAATCAAAGACCCTCACGTCCTCTTACGAACGCTGATGAAACGCGATCCAGAACTTGGGTTTCTGTGGCTTGGTGCATTCATCACTGGAGATCACAGTCGATGTCTTCGATCAGGTCGATCAGGATGGTGGAGCATTGATCTGAGTGCAGCGATCTGGACTGGAACATTCGCGTCTTTCATTCAAGTGCCTGTGCCTTTGCTGGCGCCCGAGACAAGCAAGATCTCTCGTGCTGATGAATGCCGGCTACTGTACCTCTCTCACGGGATGAACTACACAAGCCCGCCACTTTTCCCGTTCGCGCCATTTGGCTTTACTGCGCTAAATGATACTAATCTCGACGTTCGAGAGCACATACTATGTGGGAGAGATCATAGCTTCGGATATGCATGCTTCGCTTGGGCCTGCAAAAGCGGAAACAAGACAGAGCAAGGCCAGAAAGATGCCCCGGAAATGACGATTCGCCCAAAGAACGGGCCAATTCCGGATGACGACTCTAGCATTGCCGTTGACTACGACGATCTCGATTCAGAAGACGACAACTCGGAAATGGTGACTCGAAACATCTTCACTTGGCTTCGTGGAGAGGATGGGTTTCCTGTTGCGGAGAGAGAGATTCGCGAGCACGAGTGGATCGACAACCTGGATTCAGATGACGATTCTCCGATCCAGGGAGACGCTCAATCGACATTTGGGGGAAATCTTCATGGATGGCTTATGAAAACATCAACACAGAGAGCCAATTCGATTTGAGAGTCGGCGAAAAAAGATGTGGATTCAAGCAGAACGATCTACGGCGCGGTCACTTGCTGTCAGCACTACCACCATGCAGACGAGCATCTGAAAAACAACTTGAACATAGTCACTAGCGGAAACTAGTCAGTAGATAACTATGAAGTATGATTGTAGGCAAATTTAGTTCCATCACATCTCGTGTGCTCACTTCTTGGTTCTGGCCGCTATCCTCTTACTTCGACGTCGATAGTCCGTTACCCTCCTACAAGCGATACATTGTCCGTCCGCGTCGAAATAATGTTCACTCAACTCAACCTCGCAGACTTCATGTGGCTCGTTCTCGGAGCAACCATCACAAGAGGGCCGTCGATACGTACAGTCCCAGAAAGCGAGGGTAGCTTGGTCCCAAGCATGGTCGAGCGTATCTTCGTACCCAGGATTTTTTCCACGCATGCATGACCTCGTTCGAGCGATCCACGTCGTACTCCTCCCCAAGACCGAAGAAGGCATCGTGGGGCCGCTCGCGGCAACACAGAAGTTTGCGTTGAACCGGCACGTACTGTTCGACGCCAGATCTTTCCACTTCGACCCAGCCGTACTTGTCGTTTTGCAACTTGGTGTTCTTATCAACATTGCAGTCGAACGTTTCCGTCTCCATGGCGGGCGTGACGTCGAGATCAAACTGGACCTGGAAAAGCCCCTTTTCGACGACGTCGTCCCAGAAAAGACATCCTTCGGGCATGACGAGAATCCAGCTCCGATAGCGGTTCCCCGTGTGGTATTCGCGCCAGAACTTCGCAGAGGCGCACCAAGTTGGTACGATGTGCGGTAAAGGTTCTTTTCCTCGGACTTCGCTTAACAGCTTTTCGTGAGCGTCGTCTTCCGAGAGTCCCGCTACAGCCTTTTGCCTCATATCCTAGACGGCTTGTTTTCGGAACGCCTTCTCTTGACGGTGATGCTCGACGCATTCTTCTATCGTAGAGAAGCCAGAGTAGACGTCGATGCGCGGCCATCGATTCCCCATATTGCCCACGTCGATGATGGCTGCGCAGCTAAGGAAGCTGTTCCCTAGAGCCTCGGGCGAGGGTCGTGGATTACCAAGGCAGTAGAGCTGGATACCAAGTTTTTCAATGCCTTGGGGGGTTCCTCGATTGTCGCTGACGACAGTATAGTTGCGGCCAGCGTGATCTTCGAATTGGAGATGACGAGAGGCTGCGAGTAGCTTCCTGGGTGCTTTGCCAGAAATGGATTTGCGGGGTGCACGCTTCGTGGGCGCCATCATAAAGACTCTTGAATGAGAAGATTCTGCCGCCGACTGGAGACTCACTAATTATCTTAGAAGGTCTGAGGCTTGGCTGCAAGAAAGGGAGGTTTGGCGTGTAACACTTTAGTGAATCGAAGCGTGAATGGTTGCTCTTGTTGCAATCTCGCGACAGGCAACAGGGCCCATAAATTACCTTAATAGGAAAGGTAAGGAAGGTGTTGTTGGATGATGGTGGTGTGATGGACAGAAGGCACAATTAATTGCGGTTAGCACATCTCGGAGAAGAAAGTATTAAATGGCTGATTCTTCTAATTATTGGGGAGAGTTTATCACGGGCTGAGAAGTTGAGGTCGGCCACTTAGTTAGTCATTATTCTATGTCCTTGTTCTGGAGTTGTCCCCCCAACTACCCTATCCGCAATGATCATTTGCAGCCTTTCCATAGGGCGACCACGTCGCACAAGCCGTCGTTGTGAGTTGCGCTTGTAAAGTGTCTCGCAAAGTCGATGCTGTTAAGTGAGTAGGAGGACATCGCGATTGTGGGATACCCAACTTCAAGGGCCAGCGCTTGGGTTTCTTCACCCTCGTCTGAGCATAACGTGGGCGTGATCGCAGCAAAAAGTCCCCGCTGCTGGCCATCGATCGTCTGGAGGAGGGGAGATGAAGGGATGGTAGTCCTGGGAAAATGGGAATAGTGCAGTAAACATAAACTAGCTGGTAACTTGTTCCTCGCGCGTTATCTTTCGTTGGATGGAAATTGGCATTCCATCGTGGTGGACTATCGTCAGGTTCGAGCAACAGTATAAATTTGGGTGACGGTAATGATCTCAATACGCTTGTTTCGTAGTCGAGCCCAATGAGGCAGAGTCGACTCCAGTAGGCGTTGATGTCTTTCTCTCTTAGACAACCCATGTACGAAGCGAGAGAAGTTTGGTGTATAGATCGGCCGTGGATGAAATGTTCAACTCGCCGGCTACGCGTCGGCAAACTGCGAACCAATTCCGACGAAATTGGTTGGGCCACCGTCGATATTCTCGGTGTATAGACGTAGAAGCATATTGTAAAACCGCACATGGTAGTCGGATAGAATCGCGGCGGTTCGAAGAGGATCGCATAGGGCCGCGTTGATGGGATCTTCGGTCGAACGTAGATAGAGAATCATCGATATCGAGACGGCTTTCGTGAGCATATCGAACGCGTCGTCAAGGGAGATGCTTTCGTTGCTGTGCGATCCGATTCGTTAGCATCAGACAACTAGACAACGATAGATCGAGGAAACATAGGGGATTCTCCCAGTGAGGTACAAGATGGATCGGAATGGACAAAACAAAACGAGATCAAGGGGTTTACCTCAACTTCAACGACGACACGTCGCTGTGTTCAACTTGGATCGAAGAAGTAGCCATTGCGGGATGAGGCGTGGTGTGCTCGGTGCTGATTATTGGCGAGCCTTGTTTCGACGATGGTCATCCGTTCGAGTCCAGAAGTAACGAGCCAGGCCGCAGTGCGTCCTAGCTGAAGATGATTGTCGAAGAGTAGTTTGCCCTCTCGGTCTGGCGTGCTGTAAGAGCTGATGGGGATATATAGACGCAAAGGCTGATTGAAGATCTCGTTCGGAGACCGCATTGGAGACGAGAAACTCGAAAAAAAGCCATCGCCATGATATCGAGTGCGATTCGAGTGAGAAACAGAGCAGGGGAGAGAGAGCACGTATGCATCAGCCCGCAGGACATCGCTGCACTATCTCGTCAGCCACATTGCCTCGGCCAAGAGAACAAGCGAAAAGAAGCAAAGTTGAAGTATGAGAAGGGGAGACGGGATCAAGGCCGACGATGGCTTTGGGCCTCGAAGGGGAAAGTTGACTCGTCACAAGATCAGGATTAGGGGGGATATAGTGTTCGCGCAGGACGGGCTGAGCGCCGTTGGTTCTGCGTGTGTTTGGGGGATACGACCAGGATCCAAGCCATTCAGGTAGGTAAGCAAGCTAAGACGGTACAAAGTACTTTACACAGATCCGACATACGCGATGCAATCTCAGACCGAGGTGTCTCGGGGGGCAGCTGAATCTCGGTTCGCCGATGACGGCAAACTTTAGACATGAAGATACAAGCAGCGGATAGTAGATCTGGGTGATATAAGAGGCTGTTGGAGCTGTAGAAAAGCCATTTCGGCACGGCGCGATGCAAATCCTGTGTTTCACGCGGCTGCGAGGGCATGTCGACTCATTGGATGCCAGAGCAGATCAGATCACTGATCAGATGCCTCCACCAGTGCACCTGGATGCAAGGAAAGCTCTCACCACCCGCCATCACACCCACTTGGCATGTCGTCACACCCTCCGGAGACCGGGTTCCCATTCCATTGTCTTACATGGACGCCGATTCCAGCGTGTGGCGAGATAATAACGCCATGAGATTATCGAGGTTCTCGCTGATGCATCTTGCATTTCGATTCAGTACCGCGGTCTGGCGAGGGCTGCATACCGCTTGGCCGCTGTGGCCTCACCTAAAACCTATGAGCTCCTCTTGCCTGAGACTTTTGCTAGAGCTGTGAATCTAGTTAACCTGGTTGTCGGTAGATGATTTAATAATGCCCCCTTCGCTCCAGTCCGACCAACGCTCAGCGAAAAGGGATAGGTCTATGATAATCAAGTTCTTTGTAAAGTTACCTTCTCAGAGCCCCGTGCATAAATACATTCCTCCCTCCTGTGTTGCGTCCTCGAATCGCAGGGAACGTGAACCCGGGGTGCAAGTCTCCAACATTTACGGTGCCTCCCCAGCACCACAGGCATAGTCTAAGACAGCCTTTGCAGAGCAACCCTCTGGACCAACGAATTAGGACGCGATTAAGCACACTTGTCTCAGGCCTGCCTGGTTTTCCCAGACTCCTTTGGTCGAGTGGCGCACTCGTCTATGCTGGTTCACCTGGATGATATGACCCTGCCAACTTCACCGCCCCACCACCTTACAACTCTCAGTTACGTGTGAGTGGCGCTCACCAATTCATGCCAAGGTAAGGAGGAGGAGGGGTGTGTATGACTTCAGGCTACGTCGACAGCCCGTGCAGGCAGAGCCTTGCCAAAACGTACGACTGAGGCTGAGAAATGTGAGACATTGAGCCGGATTCGTCAGAGAGGGTGAGCCCAACGAGTGTTGAGGGCTCTCCCCGACAACCCCAGAGACCAGAATACTATCTGCAAGATGAGGGAGACACGGTGAATTTATGGCGTCCATGCACACCTACCGCTGTCTGCGTGTGCTGGGGGGTAGCACTTAATTTCGCCGTCTCCCGGAGTTCCGGGGTTCCGAACCTACCATTGAGCTCTCATCAAGCAAGCCCTTACCTACAGCGCTGTAATAAGTGTCGGACTTGCTTCTGTAAACAGGCTCCATTGGTGCAACTCGTGGGTGTTGGGAATCCGGATTGAGACTGGGAGAACGGCGCGAGAGCTCTCCCCGAAGGATCTCGGAGGTATTCACGCTCAACTATGCTGGAGCCACCGACTCGGCCAGTGGGACAAGGCCGCTAGAGGCGCATCAGGGTCACTCTCGAAGACAGAGACGACGAATGGCGCTGAAGCGTCTCCCAGCCGTGTCTTACTTGAAGCAGCAGGAGAGATGGCCGATTACTTTCGGTGCTGTCACAACTCTTGCAGTGGGCTCTGACGTACATCGGTTCCGAGCCAGGCTCCTCCGAGATGGTCTCCTGCAAGTGACTGCAACGGTTGGTGACGGCAGCGTTGTCTTTTTTTTGGTTGTGATAGGACGACGGCCGGGGCGCTTCGCACGCACGCGGCTCGTCCCCGGCGTGCCCGACGGCGTGCTCCAGTTACGTATTTCTTCATGCCCGTTTGTCTTGCTTGTGATGTGTCACATTGGGCCTTTACCGGTCGCTTTTGGCCACTTCTACAAGCAGGGCGGATCCCAGTTGCGGCGGACAAGGCTCTGGGGTGTTGGTTGCATATTCCCCTCATGGGCGTGTGCACTTCAGTTAGGCAACTGTCTCAGTGGGAGGTCCAGTTTTGCACGCACTCTGGCAGCGTCATTCTGTCTCTCCTCTGGGCAGTCCTCGATTTAGAATGGCTGCATAAAATGCTATTCAAAACTATTGAAGAGCAAGACAAAATCATCCTCTGCCACAATCAGAACACACGACAGCGTGGTCACACTGATGCCAAGAGATTTGTTTGAACCCAATTTTGTAGGCTTGCTGCAATTGTTGTCGTACACGCAGCTAGAACGAAACGTCGTCCTCGTATGACATTGGGTTGACAGATCAGTTTTCTCTCGATCAGCCCCAAGTCGAGCAAGTTCTAGCCCTGCAGTGGCCAATTACGGCATTTGCCCATACATACGCCTCCTCTTGAGGCAATCCGGACCTTGTCTCTTTGGTACAAAACAAGCAACTGAGACTTTTTCCCGGGATTCAGATCTACGATTACAATTCAAATATGACAACTCAACTCGCCCACTAAAAAGACAAACATGATTTTGCTGAATGGCGTGACAAAGTGCTCGAGGCGCCGGGATACATGTGTGAAGTACTGCTATTCACACGCTAGTTAGACATTATTTGCAAAATATTAGTTACATGCCACGTCGACCTAGGCACGGGGGCAGCCTGGTTCCGATTTGTAAAATAAGGCTGGAATACTCGTCTCGAGGGCGCCCTGCCTGTAGAGGCTGGGCTCCACAGCTCAACGTTTGTGATACTGTAGTTTTAACGTATAAGCTTCTCTTAGAGGGGCTTGGAATATCGTAGTACTTCTAAGGCCATGCGAGTTCTATCGTTGACTATATGAATGCAAGCAGGTCTGGGGTCGATCGGTCAACCAGCACCCAGTCGCCATCACTTATACCTTCTGCTCCATCCACCTCACCTTCAACCCCGTCCTTTTTCTTTCCCGGCTCGGGATACTTCTTCAAGTGTTCAACAGCCCAGATCAAATCCTTGCCCAGCACTGGCGGTACTCTTCCTTCGCCAGTCAACGTTCCCAACCCGGCGATGTTGAAGAATCTGTCCAACCACCTCATCGTCTCTCCCGTCTCCCAGTTGATGTCGTGGAACTTCTTCTTCTCCCGGATGCACTCCTCCTCTCTCTCCTTTTCCCACCTTTGTTGCTCCTCCAGAGGCGGAAGTGAGCGGGCGTTTCTCCCAGAAAACAGACGTGCAAGCGCGATAGCTTGGTATTCGAAACTTCTGAACGTCAAGACGCGCGGCAGTCCAACAAGTGCTATGGTCGAAAAGTCTTGGAAGAAGGTGTGCCAGTAACCTTTGATTAGCTTGTTGGACTCGTAATCCCACAATGGTCGACCGTTGGCTTTGGTGTTCCAGAAAGGAAAGGAGATCTTGTATCCGGTGGAGTAGATGATAGCATCAACATCATCCAAATAGGTGTCGTCATCGAACTCGATCCTCCCATCCAGCCTGTACTTTCTGATGGTGGGCTTCCACTCCACGCCATGTGGAGGCTCCTCGCCGTCCCACCTTGAACGCGATCTTCGTGATTGAACCACGGGAAGATGAGCAGCCGATACTAATTCCGTTGTGATGTCGTGTCCTGAAGCGGAATTACCGATTACAACAACCTTCTTGTCGGCGTAAGGTGAAGGTGAGCGATAGTACTTGGAATGCATTACTCGACCAGGGAACCTTTCCATATAGGCCTCCAAACCATCAACATGAGGCACCTGAATTCATTAATAACTTCAATTCTACTCCATCAGACTGGAACGGAATCACTCAAGACTTACCCAGGGGACCGAGTAATGCCCGTTGGCCAAGATCACAGCATCAAATTCCTCCTCCCACCAGAAGTCGGCCTGTCGTGAAGCGTCGTACCTCCGCAGAGTGAGCTTCCACCGCTCAGGCACGTTATTAGACGACGTTAGGATTCGTGAAACATCTTCGACAGTGGTGTTCAAAGAGAGGAACACGTCTGTTTTGTGACGCGAGAAATAATTCTCAACGTACTGACGGGGAATGTAATGTGGAACGAATGGTCCGTAAGCAAATCGCAAGTCAGAGAAAGACATTGCGATATCCGGAACATTTGTTCTGTATGCAACTGTTAGTATGACAACGACTTCTTGCATGGGTTCCGGCTCTTACGTGAGACTATCGTAAACTGGAGTCTGAGAATATAGTGCTTGCCTCGGGGCGGTCCACCGAGGAAGAGTCTCTGGGATATCCGCTGGCTTGTCCAAGTCCGGCGGCAGATGCCCTGGAGAGATCGGAGCAATTGGCCCTGGATCAGGGTCATGATTCCTGACTCGCATTAAAAAAGAGTTGATTGGTTTGATTGCTGGGTAAGTGAGTGGCTTACCATGTTCCTCCTGGCGTTCCTCTTCGTTCGAAGACCCGAATTCGTTCGAAGTAGTCCTCAGCCTTGAATGCCGCTGCAGTCATAGCTCCTGTATCAATAGTAAGTAACGTATTACGGTCAATAGTTGCGGCCGGAACAAATTACCTGCTGCGCCAGCGCCAATAATGGCGACAGACTTGATCTTGTTATCGTAGTTCATGGTCTCTTTCAATGAGAGAAAGGCAAAAACAGGCTACGAGAACCGTTGCGGGTACTTCTAGAATACTTGGATGAGGGGAAATGGGTTGTACCGGAAAGAACGGGAAACGTTGGGCTCGAATTCGTCATTCTCATTGAGGATTTCACCACAACGCCGTCACGTGAATCACTTAAACGAAGCACGTATTACATACAACATTCGTAGTTGATAAAGGTGACACTTTAGTCAGCGAATTATTACTGGGGACTAGATTTCAGCTCCATAGACGCCTATACGCTCATATGCTGATTGTACTGGGGCGTCTGCTTCGTTTAATATCACACCAATCGCCACGCCCTGGATCAAAATCAGCTTATCAAACGTTAAAGACTAAGGAAAGACACATTGGATTGGTTGATTTTGTGACCATTATTACTCCCTCGAGCTCATCGACCAAGACCACACCACACAGCGCTTGACCTTTTCGTATATTACCCAGATTCTCGCATATGATTTTCCAGATCATTGCCAGGCCAAGACAGGGATTTTATGAGCTCCATGTGCCATACTAAGAGCAGCTTAATTGATGCAACCCCCGGAAAACATAAACGTAGTCTCAGCGTTCGAGAAAAGGTCGACCGTGTATCCGGAAATTGGTTTCATTAATTTAGAAGACACTGAGTGGATTGTGTAAGCTAAGATTGTAAGGGTTTGCTGGATATTTCCCTGCATCATCGTATAAGTCGCAAATTACTTGAAGGGGTTTTTTTATTTAAATACCAAGTCAAACACTGTGTTACAGCTTGTCAACGAACTGTCTTACTTCATCAACACCCCTTCGACTTATATGTGAGACTCTGCGAACGAGATTTCTTGTCGATGGCATCGTGTCGTGGCTGGGTACTTTAGGGCTTTGCGACATTGACGCTCCATATACGGTACAAAACTGGGCTACTCCTGTTCAGCCAGCGGACCGCCCTAGGTTGGGAACAAGTCCACGCCGTAACACTGCACTTCGGGTTACCTCAAATACGGGGTTTGAATCTATTTATACTCGGGCAATGCGGCGAATTAAAAGAGGTGGAATTCTGCTCTCTGTAACCTTCTCTGCACTGCCTTTGCCACTGCAGCCCGTACCTGTGCATTAAATGCACCAAGCAGCGGATGTCGCCCTCGTGTCGTTGACACAAAAGAGAGCGCGCTCGCACTGAATACCAACTTCCTGCACCATTATCGTTCAGAATCCAGGATGAGCTAGAGTACTGGGGCAAGGCTTTTGGCTCAATGTCTCGTGGTAGCGTCAGCATTGCCACCTATTTATAATGTTGAAAGGCATGATCTAAACGGTAGCAAAGTCACGGATTCTTCCTAAATCCCGCAACTCGACAGTTGCGCATCCTACTTAAGCGCAAATTTCGGGTAAACGTCGATTTTATTAGGCCATATTGACGAGAAGGAAGAAACGTAGGATTGGCGCTGACGGCTCTAAGACGTAATTAAGTGAGTATAATGCAAACCGTTGTAAAGTCGGTCAAGGATCAAATAACAAGATCAGTAACAGCCACTGCTCGGGCGATCCTTCGTCTCTTAAAAACATCGTGGTTCGTCGCCACCTGCTTACCAAAGTCCTCGAATGCAAATGAAGCTGCTCTTCCTCTTTATTATTTCTATTATTATACTGAGGGGCTGTGTGCAGGCGCGCCGAGGCCCTCCATGGGCTTTATTGGGTGTCCGGCGTCTAGTCTACTTTGCGGCTAGACTAAAGAGAGGTGACCATGCCGAGCCGTTCATTCACAGCCCCCTGACCCTGGCTCCTTAGCGCTTACCTTGCCAAGAAAGAATCAGGTGCCAACAGTAAACACAAAGAAAGACAGCTTCACGGAGATCATGTTGTCTTGGCCAGCCATTCCTGAAATGACTAGATTGCCCAGTGGCTCCAGTTGCTAAAGAACTTCAGAGACACTACGGCCAAATGATGGGAACTTCGGGGCCCTGTTCCCAGGACCTGTTCCCAGGACAAACATAAAATGTAAGCATAACTGTTCCTCGCACATGCAATCTATGGGGCTTGGGCCTGAAATTAGCAGCTAATTTGAAACGAGGCTCTCTTGGTACCCAGCAGCTCAGCCCCAGCGGTCAGGCGTGTAACCCACTAAACCCCTCGCCAATGATGCTGGGTCGTATTAACTTATAGGGCTGATGGCTCGCTCATTTTTGAGCCTGTTGCTCTCAGTTTGTTTCCGAAGCTGGCCATTTATCTCTCCGTCCGCGTCGCCGTCTTCCCGTGTCAGCAGGGGTCGTTAAGATCCTCCTCAGCGGGTAACATCCTTTGGCGACATCAACATCTTTTAACAGCAAAGAACATGAAGCTGTCGGCATGGGCCTCCACGCTGTTCCTGGCCCAGACGGCGCTGGGGATCAACGTCAACTGGCGGCGGTTGACGAAGCGACAAAGCGACGCGCCTGAAAGTTACCCAGATGTGCCCACTTACAACTTCACCATCCCGGTCGACCACTTCGACTCATCCAACGAGGATACCTATTCTAACCGATTTTTCGTCAATGATACCTACTACCAAGCCGGTGGACCAGTCATTCTCTTCGACTTCGGCGAGGGCGGTGTTTCGCCCGGCTCCGCCGCCGACTTCCTCGCAGAGTACAACTACACAAGCGCTCCCTTGCGACTCGCCGAGAAGCTCAACGGTGTAGTCATTGGTTGGGAACATCGTTATTACGGCTACAGTCGACCTGTACCCATGGACGACGTGACTGGTCTTCCCGTTGCCGGTGCTGATGGCTACGAGTATTTGACCGCCGACCAAGCCATTGAGGATGTCGTTTATTTTGCGAATAACTTCAACAAAACCACGCTTCCTCTCAACGACGTTATTCAGGATACAAAAAAGCTGGACCCGTACCACACCCCTTGGATCTTCATCGGTGGATCTTACCCTGGCATGCGCGCAGCTTGGGCTCGACTGACGCACCCGGAAGTCTTCTACGCTTCTTGGTCCTCCAGCGCACCGGTAGAGACTCAGGCCGATGGATCTATCTATTACAACCCAATCGTGCGAGCTCTACCTCGGAACTGCACCAACGATATCAAAGCCGCCATCAAATATGTCGACGACACCCTGACCTCCGGCTCCAAGAGTGCAGTCCAAAGCGTCTACGCCGGGACCTATCTCGCCACCGATGATTACGCGAGCTTTTCCACGTTGGACGAGGCCTTTTTGTCTACGCCTTTTGACGTTGGCGCAAACTTGACATATGCTCTTGCGTTTGGGAGCTACTATCAGAGCTTCGGCGCCATGCATACTGCTCAATTCTTTTGCGATTGGATGGAGCGTTTCGACGTGGATTCCTACCTCACCGAATCGTCCGAGAGCGAGACTCTTGAAGATCAACTCTCGGTGCTATTCGACAACCCTGCAGATGTCAGGCCGTCGAAGAACGGAATCGCTGCGTCCAATGGAGATGATGGCGGTGCCCTTGCCTTTGCGGCAATGCTCTTCGGCATCGTCAACGGCAAGGCGGCCTTCTACGAATGGACTGAAACGCTACCATCGGGCGGTGGATCATTCACCGAAGCTGTCGATGGCCTGAGCTGGTCCTGGCAGACGCTGGACGAGATGGGATACTACCAGGGCTCAAATGCAACCAACCCGGTGCAAGTGATCAGCAAGTACTACAACGTAACCGCCTTCCGGGACATTCTGGTTGAGGACGGGATCTTCCCGACCTTTAGGGATTCCAGCTTCCCCTCGCGACTCAACAACAGCTATTTACTGGACTTGGGCGGATGGGACATGAAGGCCAGCAACGTCATGTTCACCAACGGCGAGTTCGATCCCTGGCGATCCTTCTCGGTGTCCAGCGAGGAAACAGCGTCAGGCGCACCCAAGCGAGCCCTGACTCAGAACGTCCCTGCGTGTAACCAACTCCCCAACGGAACGGATGTGTTCGGACTCGTGTACGCCGGCGCTGTGCACGTTGAGGATTTGTCGACGCCGCCGTTCGCGAGAGGCAGTATCGAAGAGACCACGCCGCTCGAGCAGGGTCTGGAACTGTTCCTCAACGCGTGGGAAACCTGGGAGCCCTGTTTCAACGAAAGTCGGGACAGTGTCAGGAATGGAAAGGGAGTTGACGGAGAAGGGACCAATGCTGATGGCAACTCCAGTGATGAAGAGGACGATGAAAACAACGCGAGACGGACTAGCAGTCTGAGTGTTGTTTTCTTGGTGATTAGTGCCATGTCAGCTATCTTTATCATCATGTAAATGCGATGTTTAGGTCTATTTGAGTATTCATAGCGGGCATATGTTAGCGTTATTGACTATTTACAAAACTGTTCATTATTTCTGCTCTATTTCATCATCGTAGACTCTATGTGCTTTAAATTTGAATCGAAATCTAGTAAAGAGCCTACTTGCCTTTGACCATTATACTTTGGATATGGTTGACACGGTGGAGGGTTATCCGGTTATGTCCTTGCCTCATCCTCCTGGCCAACTTACTTAAACTCGCCATTCTCGCTTGTTTTCTCAGGACGAGCCGGCTTCGACCTACATCTTCTTGATTTGAAGCAACTTGAAAGCCGGCTCAGCATGTTTAGACCGGCTTTGGCGATGAATACTTGGTATTGGAAGCTGGTAGAATTAGGGTTTAGAACATGCTCAATACTCTGAACCTGACCTTGAACTGAGACATACCACGCTTAAGCAAGTCATCATTTAGGATACTTTAGTCTTATTGAATCGTCATGTTATCTCAGGTATATTAGGTAGCTACGTTGCCCCCTAGAGCTTGTTCCAGAAGTCCTCAATTAGTCCGGCGACCTCGGGCACTCTTTGTCTCACAACTCCATGACCTACCTGCGGGACGACAGCAACATTCTGCATCCCAAGCTGGTTCAAGTCCTGCACGCTGCACAAGTCGTCGAGCTCTCCCAGGATACAAAGACTTTTGATACCTTTCTTTGCCGCTTCAGCAAACTCGGTATGTTTATCCATGACGCCACCATCCCTGAAAATACCTACTATGCTCGCCGAGTGTCCTTCATGCTCCCTCAGTTGCCAGTCCTTAACTGCCTCGGCAACTACTTCGCCTCGGGCAACTCTGTCCTTCCAATCTGAAGGGACAACCAATGGCCCGCCTTCCAGCCATTCCAGGATCCACGCTTGCGCCCGCTCCTCCAGCCCCTCGCCGCCTTGCAAGTAGCTCCTCTGCAACTCGTCAAATTGTGCGGTGCGGAGGAGACCTGCTGGCGCAACCAACACCATAGACGCAACGCGCTCGGGGTGTGCAACAGCGAAAGTCGCCGTCAAAGATCCTCCAAAGGAATAACCGACGACATGAGCATCGTCCCACCCAAGCTGCACCATCACAGCCTCCAGCAGCCCATGAAAGAGCGCCGGCTCGTGCGCCACAAGAGGCGTGTCCGTGAGCCCATGGCCCCAGAGGTCGACAAGTACACACTGAGCGTATGGAAAACGGGAGGACAGCGTGCTTGCCAGTGGTTGCAGGCCGAGCGCGGGTGTCTGGACGCCGTGCACGAAAAGCACGCGGGAAACCGGGTTTGTGCCGTCTTTGGGAGCAGGAGACGAGGGCGGAAGTTCGTAATAGGCGGCTTTGCCGTTTGGCGTCCGCAAGTACGATGCTCGTGGCAGCAGGTTACCAAAGGTTGCGACGAAGGCGTCTTCAGATGGGCCTTGGATCGACCCCGGTGCCGCGTCGCCGGACTTGGCTGTCCCAGGACGAGGTAGTACAATCAAAGACTTAGCCATGTTGTCCGGTTTAGGCCACTGCAGTAAATAAGTTTTCTTGGATGGTTGAAAAGATGCAAGTAAGTTCTTAGTCTTGTTGTGAGAATGTGAGGAAGAGGCATTTTATCGTATGTGTGTTTTGGTTATCCTGCTTACGAATACTCACGCCGTAATTTGATTACGCAGTGGGTCAGGTCTGGTAATATCTCAAAGAGCTCAAGGCTGTGCTAACTAGTTAAGTTGACCAATGGATCAATGCGCCCCATTTAGATCTCTTGGTAAGCGCACCCATGGATATATATCATTAAAGCTCCTGGAGTAAGCACTTGTGTTTGCGGTTGGGACCTGTTGTTGCTGGTCGTGATGAGACTCCCGAAGGAGAGGTCATAGTTTAACTCTAAGTGGAATTAATCGTCTCCAGTAAAGCTGTACTCATTGTAATCCATCACCTTGATTAAGATAATGACGTTGAAGTAACATGTGCAGTCCTATAGTCTGCTGGCAGTGATTCGTAATCGCCCTCGCTTAGAATGCTTCACGGTTGATAATGGTGTTGGACCGAAGTGCGCAGAAAGACGAACGAAATGCTTTTTGAGACGCCGATTCATCTCCCGTACCCTGATTGATATCCCAAGAAAAACACGTCGCTAAGTAGAAGTCGCTATATCCTAATCATACACCTCGCGATACCCTGACCGAACTCCGGTTCTTGTCTGCTATATCCGACCGCGAGCTATTGTCCCGCGCGCCTTCTTCCTTTTGAAAGCCGTAAAGCCTCTCTCCCGAGGGTCCATCGACACGGCAGTATCGAAGCGGCGTGTCCTTGTCAAATATGTAGTCGATTCTGACTCCGTTCGTCGACTCTGCCAGCGACGAGAACCTCATCTCACGCTGCTCCTGCAGTCCCTCCTTGTGCATGGCCAAGAAACCCGAGACCACGCCGACCGAGGCGATCAGAAACGTCACCGCGTACACAGTCATGAGGATCTGCCACTGGTAGAAGAAGTAGTTGCCCGTTTGCTGGCGGATGCATGGCCACTTCGTGTCCTCGCCGCCGAGCGCGACGCCCGAGCGTCTGCTGGGATCCGCAGCCCAGGACACGGCAATCATCTGAGGGTCCGAGAAGAGGGAAATAATGATATCTTCGTAAAGACGGCGCACTTCGTTTTGGAGGTTGTGGACGGGGAGCCACTCGTGGCGATCGATGAGACGGGACGGAATGACCTTGGACTCGGTGATGGTGCCCGGAATCTTGATGTCGCCGTGGATCAAGTCACGCAATTGCTTTCCAAGAGCATGATAAGCGGCAGTTCGGCGATACGTTCGGATGTTTTGGGGAAGGACGTAGTTCTTCTCCGGCACCGCCTTGGTCTTGTCCAGAGTTCCATCCTTGGCGTCTTCGTCTCGCACGAAAGTCGTGTCGATGATCTTGTTCATGTGATCTCGCTTGACGACCTCGTAGCTCTGTAGACCACCCGTGTAGTTGAGGTTCACCGTGTAGTTCGTTTCGTAATGCTCGCAGGCAAAGACGACAGGCTTGTACGCCTTATCCCACCCAGGCGTGCCGTTCTCAGTGGGGTGCTCTTCGGTCAGATTCTCGACGGAAGCGTATCCAAGCCAGATGACGGGCTCCGTTCGAAAAGCACCCAGATGCTTGGGGAAAGGCGGTGACTTGATGGGTATGCCGGCGTCGCCGGATTTGACCTGCTGCTGAGCGTATTCGCCTTCGTTCGTAATGGCGTAGTATGTCCAGTTTCCAATGGGGGCGATCTGGCTGAGGTTGAAAGGAGCCTCGACACCTCCAAACTTCTTTATTTCTGAGTCGTTTTCACCATAGAGCTCCTCGCATTGATATCCGGGGGCCACGAAGTTGATGGTTGTGGAACAGTTCCAGCCGGGTCCGCAGACTTCCAGTGCAACGTTCTCCCTGGCGATGGCATCCTTGCCGTACAGAACCTTGTTAGCGATAGACGCGAACTGATCACTGGCCTTGGTCCAGTAGTCGAAATGGTTGGGATCTTCCAGATCGTTCGAGGTCGTGTTCCACAGAGAGAACGAGAGACTTCGCAATTCCTGGCCCTCGGGGATGTTGAGCTTTCGGAAGTCGTTCGTCTCGTCGTGGGTGAAGTTGAGAGTTCGAATAGACGGACACATGTTCTCTTCGTGTCTTGTTTCTGCCACAACGCTGAGGGTGGCAGATGAGAAGATAACCACCAGTGGACTGGCCCAGACGTAGATGGCGAGGAACATGACGAGCCATGACTTCTTCCAGGCTTCCCGGTTGAAGAGCTCCGTGGCATCGTGCGCAGCACCGAACAGAGAGTCGACAGCCCTGACAGAGTAGCTCCGCCGTCCAACCTCTCTCCAGGCTGCCTGCGAATGTGCCATCAGAAGTGCCAAGACGAAAGCTGCCTTGGCACAGAAAGATATGAACTGACCCAGCCGCAGCCACCATTGCTGGTCCCTGGCTTCGCGACCGTCGAGATGCCAGTAGAGGAAGTGATGACCGAGGGCACCGGCGACTCCAATGATCAGACAGATGACCATTGACCATTTGCTGTGGAGGAGGGTATCCCAGACCGAGACGGGGCCGATTTTTCGGGTGTATTTCCTGCTGGCCTGGCTGATACGTGGGCCTGTTGCGGTGTGCTGTCGCTGAGGGCGCATCATCAGAGGGTTGACCTGGCTGTCGTGGTTGCTGCGGAAGACGGGGGACGACGGCGTGTATGGTGACTGAAGACGTGAGCCAATCTCGGGGGAGGGGCCTGGTGACGGCGGCAAGAAAGCATGCGATCCTCTGCCTGTGAAGCCAGCCGACGGAGGCTCTGAGTAGTCCACGTAGGAGAGACCACCACCGGAAGCATCGTTGTGGCCCGAAGGCCTCTGGTTCATCTCGGACCCCATCTCGTGTGGCAGCTGCTGGTATCTGAAAGGTTTGTAGTGCCGCCGGACAGAAGAGAGGGCGGACGAAGGATCTGCGGTGTTCTTAAAGGTAATAGAGGGCAGCAAGGGCATCTCGTCAGTAGCCATCATGTGGGACCTCCCCGGGCTGGGGTTGCTGTCAGCTCAGGACCGGGCTGCACATTAGCACCGCATGTTCTGGACTACCCCGGTGGAAATGAGCGGGATATGCAGGCCTAGAGGGCCTCTTTGACTGATTTGCGAAAGTTGTTTGGAAGGAAGAATTCTCGCGTATCCTTGCCGAGAGAAGAGAAGGCTGGCTATGCCGGGCTGGGGCCCTGTAGCCTCCATGCATGTAAGACGGAAGGCAGAGGGGTAAGCATTGGCTGTCTCAGGGCCAGGGGGATCCCGACTTGGCGATCTAAAGTTACTGTACTCCACACTCTAGGGCTGGCGACCCGGAGAGGATTTGGTGGTGAACATGGACATGAGCCTGCCTGGTCTGGGGTCATCGGTTGACCAGGAAGTCGGTGATGTTTAGCTTCAACGACACAGCGATAAAGTAGGCTCGGCCATATGCTGTCCTCACCGAGAACCCATCAATCTCGGGAAAACTAAATAAAACCATGCACGGCGTGCGCCAGGATCGGCTGCGAGACGGTCAGCTGTCAGCTGACGGCAGGGACAAGGATCAACAGTGGCTTGTTGTGTTGTGGAACTCCGCCTCCTGCTGTGGTCCCCGATTAGGGAACGGTCAATCCCCGAATAGAACGGTCGCCGACGCAAGCGCCAAGATTCTAAAGCGTTCCCATTGCTTACAGGAGGTGATGAGTGGCTTGAATTTACTGCCTTCTCTGCAGACTGGCCCCCGCGAACTTGGTGACGGCGGGGAGACGAGGTGGTGGGCTGAAATTGCAGGTGCACTCCTCTCACATGCTGGCTGCAGGGGGGCGGATTTAGCTTAATTCTTAGCTGAGGCCGCGGACCGCCGGTACGTGTTCCCGCAAAACAAACTTCGCGTAGGGCAACCAACCTTGATCAATAAATAGGTAGTCGGAAAACACACCTCAAAGGACGTGGTTGAGGGCTCTCCAGGGCTCCACTGTCAGACTTCGGGCTGGTCTCAAACTGGACGTTAGTTTATGTTCTTGTCAAGCCTCATAAAGGTCTTCTAGTCTGTCCATGCGACAGGTCGACAAATGAGACGACAACGCGAGGAGACGAAGGGACACAATTACATTCATCATCTTCTACCCTTCCTACGCTGTGCCTTGAGCTTATCATGCTTGAGGTAGGGGCCGGCCCCCAAGCTACGAGGGCCAAATCTGCTCGGCCCAACACTTGCGAGGTCGTGCTCAGCTCCTCGGGGATGAGTTTCCATTCGTCTGGTTTGTGGGGCATCCGTTACGGGCAAATTTGGAGGTTGATCATACTCGCCATGAGAGCGACACATCCGCTGATAGTAATCGCGGTTGTTCATATCCCGGAATGTATTGGATGGCCAGTAAGACGCTTTGTCCTAGGTGAGAAACTACGACCTTTCTCTCTGACTGAACTTAATTCTTATGGATGAATCGTCCACCCCGTGGTTTGGGTATTCGTCATTTTCATCAGGCCCCGATCCACCACAAACACGATGTCACTGTGCGGCCTGGAACAGCCTCAGCTTCTCCACCACCGAAGAGCGCCAATTCACAGATCCTCTTGACAACCTTTCGAATCTGGGGCCATTTCGACATGAATCTTGTTACGCTCATCCATAAAGAAGACTCGCCACACGCGCACTAATACTCATTAAGAATATGGGATCTTTGCCAGCCCCGCAGTCTAGGGTAGTGACAGAACCGCCTGGAGAAGACCACTGAGCTTGTTGTGTGACGTATACTCTGCAGTATTTTTGGGAGTATAGTACGCTGTAGTGCAAAGAAGGATGTCTGGCTTAAGTATGCAATCTTAACTGCTGTTACTTCTAGAATCGTTGTTCTACAGAAGATTAACGACGCTTGGCTCAGCATCAATACTCTGAATCCACAGCAACGATACCTTTGACTTCTACTAGATGCTACAAGTTCGAACATTGCCGCTCAATTTTAACAGATGCTTCTGCGCCCCTCGATAGGTGTAAATTTTTAACTCGGGTGTAACACTGTATCACAATGACGAGGAGTTTTCTTTCTGCGGAATGACCTCTCTGTTGTGCCTCAGGGGCTATTATTATGTCTCAGCTACAGGTTATTTCACACTCTGGATACCGTTCTAGACCCGCTGCGCCTCCACACGACACACCACACTACAACCGAGTAGCGAATAGTCCAGCGCCAGTGACGACACCACGCACCGCCAAACCGGGTTTCTAATCTTAATCTTAAACTTTAAGCTGAATGACGAGGCGGGCCGTTCTTCATTTTCTATTCCCCAGCCTCCAACCTCCAACCTCCAACCTCCAAACCCGACCTGCACTACAACATCGTCCACCTTGAAGTCCGCTTTTGGTGACGGCGTCAATTCTGGCATTGAGCCTCGCATCGACTCCCAATTGCGTCCTCACCAAGGTACTCACCAACCATGGCCGGAAACCACAACAATCACGCGTCGGCCGTCCCTGGCTCGGGCCACAACAGCGAGTCGACCCCGCTCCTCCCGACCATCTCGAACCACGTCGCCCACGATCACGACGAAGGACACAATGGCGGCCACGAGAACGAGGGCGAGAGTGGCAGAAGCGGCTTCCACCCGAAGCACTTCCTGGCCGTCCTCTGGCGAAGCTCCTGCACCGCGTCCATGTTCGTCAACGTGCTGTGGCCCTTCGTCCCCATCGCCATCGTGCTGAATTTCCTCCCTGGTCTTCACCTTTGGAAGTTCGTCACTGCCTACATTGCCGTCATTCCGTCCGCCAACCTGTTGGGCTTTGCTGGCCAGGAGTTTGCCCGCAAGATGCCCAAGGTCGCCGGCATCCTGATTGAGACGACGTTTGGATCCATCATCGAGATCATCCTCTTCGTCGTCCTGATTGCCAAACACGACCCCGACGCAAGCGGCGAAGAGGGAAACCTGATTCCCATTATTCAAGCCGCCATTCTCGGTAGTATCCTGACCAATTTACTCCTCTGTCTCGGTCTCTGCTTCTTCGTCGGTGGTCTGCGCCAAGCCACTCAAAAGTTCCACCCCATCGTGTCCGAGGTCGGCAGTGGATTGCTGTTGGTTGCCGCATTTGGACTTATCATCCCCAGCGCCTTCTACTCGGCCCTCAAGTCAGAGACTGTGCAAGCTGCCCATGGCCTCTGGGTTCTCCATGAAAAGTTCACCGAGAAGAAGCTGCAGGATGACGTCCTGCGCATCAGTCAGGCGACCTCGATCGCCTTGATCGTGGCTTTCATTCTGTACATCTGGTATCAAGCCAGCAGCCAGCACAGCATCTTCGACGAAGTTATCGAGATGGACGAGCACCGCGATGCCGACCGGGAGACAGATATGGAGAAGGCCAAGTTCACCATGACCGAGACCATCATTGCCATCGTCATCTCGCTGGTATTTGTGGCCCTGCTTCTGGTGTTCCTCGTCGAAAAGATCGAGCATGTCGTCGAAGCCGGTGTCCCTGATCAGTTCCTGGGCTTGATTCTCCTCCCTCTCGTCGAAAAGGCCGCCGAACATTTGACCGCCATTGATGAGGCCTGGGGTAAGATTTCCACCTACCGCAGTTTTGTTCCGAGCTGCTTGATCAACTTTGCTAACCCTTCGCAGACGGTGTCATTAATGTCGCTCTATATCACTGCCTCGGCCCATCCATTCAGACCGCCCTCTTCAACGGCCCCTTGATTGTTCTCATCAGCTGGGCCCTGGGAAAACCCATGGACCTTAACTTTGAGATCTTCATGATTGCCTTGCTCGTCCTTTCGATCCTAGTGGTCGGAAACTTCCTTCGAGACGGAGAGTCGAACTGGCTCGAGGGAGCATTGCTTGTGGTATGCGCTGCGGTCAACTATGTGTTCATACACCAGGCTAATCATCATAGGTCATATACGCCATTATTGCCATTGCGTGCTGGTATTATCCGAACCCCGATGTGGCCACCTCGAATGGGTTTGAGGGTTCGGAATTCATCAACGTTACGATGAGTGTCGACACGCTTCGTCAACTGCAGCAACTCCTGAACGCCAACCTGGAGCAGTGACCGCCGAAGCTGTTCAACAAATCTACCAGTTTCATCGCCTCGGATAACTGACAACTAGCAAAGCCAAGATGAAACTCTGAACTAAACTAGACTGACCTAGTTCCCATCTCACTCCTGTCCTATGCGACAGACCTCCCTGTCCAGTTTTCTCGGTGGTCAAAGAAGTCACTGCCCATCGGCCGCTTCCTATTGCCCACAAGCCAACCGTCTGATTTGAATCCGGCCTTGTGTCTTCTGATCATGTGTTCATCTCATTTTGCTGATCTTCATGTGGCCTCATTTTTGTCAGAAACTGAATACTATCATGCCAAACTCTCATGCCGCCATTGGATACCGTCTTTATGCAACTGGTTGTTTTCAATAAGCTGAGCCTTCAGCTCCTTTGAGCTCTATTCAGAACTGTTATCAAATGTGGGTTCTATTAAGTCTTTTAAAAGTTGCCTGATTTGCGTGAATTGAATCAGGACTCCCAATATAATAGTAGCTCAACGTAATACACCGTGATGCATCTTTTAGTTCTTCTCGTCGCATAGTCAGTTGTCATCAATCGCCTGTGGGCGGATTTAGTCCTTGAATCTGGTGAAGTTCTAAACGCGATAATAAACACTTAGGAACTTGGTTAAAATCCCAAATCAGTCAATCCTTGGATCCCTCCCACGAATTCATTCTTCAGAGGCTCAAAGTTGTCCCACTGTTCTCCAGCTATCCTGTCCGTCAGGACTTTGCCCGCGTCGAATTCCTCCTTAGCAGCCACGTCCTTGTATCCATCTAATCCCATCGAATTGGATTTCGTCAGGGCGAACGTCTCCAAGCGAGGCTCAGAGTCAGACGCCTTGGCTACCACCTCCGGTTCCGACTTCGGAGGCTGGATGCTCTGGGGCCAGCGGGAGAAGTTGTCCTTGTCCCAGATCTTCTTGATCTCGCGCAACTCCAGGTGGTTGTGGCCGAAGTACGCCATTTCGTGAGCCTCTGACACGAGGGCTTCGTCGGGGAAATTGATAAACGCTGCGCGTCCTGCCATGGAGTATTTCCTCAGCGCCTCGTTGAACTTTTGCAGAAACTCCCTCATGTCTCGCTCCAGCCACTTTTCCTGCCATTGGATCATGATGTACGCGTGGTAGACACAGTCACGCCAGCGGAAAGCTGACGCGTCACTGCGCTTCCTGCTCGCCCGTCCGCCGGAATGAATCCATGTGACCTGCAACAGACCCTGTTCGCCGTCGAAGAGGTCTCTGAAAGCGCGCATCTCGTCCCTGATGATGGCGGTGATTTCTCGGATCTTGCTGCCCTTGTTTTTGAACACGAAAGAGGTGTAGATGCTGTAGGACGGGTTCGAGGGAAAGGCCTTTGTGGTTTCCTCGGACCACTGCGTTACGAGCGTCTCGTGGAGGAAACGTGTCGACTTTTCCTCCATCGACCGCCGCTTGAGTTGCTTCGCTAGCTCTCCCTCTCCAAGGTGTTGATTGATCAGCCAGTCAAAGTCGCTCTTGGTACCGTCGTGGTAGACGAGGAACCGGACTGCGGGTTCGGTCCTTTTCTGCTGGAGGTCGCAGAGCCAGGAACTGTCAATGGTAATTCGATCCGGCCAATCTGTCGTGTAGAAAGTGTGCATCGTTTCCATAAAAGTAGCCATGGTTTCTTCGTCTGACGATGGCTACCACGTGAATCTCCCAGCGACAACATCCTTCCCTTGCAGCTCCTGGACTCTCATCTTCATCTCGACCAGAACACCGAAATTTCCGGCACCGGCACCACAGAGCGCCCAAAATAGCTTGCCTTCCTTTGAGTCTCTGGCATCGCTGTCCTTGACGGTAACCAAGCTCCCGTCCGCGGTAACAACGGTAGCCTCTTGCAAAGTGTCGCTTCCCATTCCGAAAGTTCTTGTGAACGGGCCGAGGCCGCCACCAAGGATGAAGCCACTCACTCCCACAGTAGGACATCGCCCACCGTTGATGATGTAACCATCATAATGGTCGTTGACCAGCTCTTTGTACGCATGGCCCCAAAGCGCGCCACCTTGCAAGGTCACGGTTTTCGACTCGATGTCCAGGTCGACTCTCTTCATGTTGACGAGGTCTAGCAAGATGCCTTCGTTGATGGTGGAAAATCCTGCGTAAGAATGACCGCCATTCTTAATCCTGAGGGGTATTCCCTTCAACTTCGCCTGTCTGAGCACAACCCGAACATGGAAATTGTGCTCGGGCTGAACGACGCAAACGGGTCGGGCGAAGCGATACAGGAGGTTCGCGGTCGCGACAGAGCGTTCATATTCCGTCTCCCCAGGTGTGTGCACCGGGATTTTCTTGGATTTGAAAAAGCCGACTTCGTCCATGGTTTGAGAGACGAATTCGAAGGATAATGAATACCGATCTAGATGTCACCTTGTCCTCAAAGAGAATATGGGCAAAGAAGTGATGATTGGCAATGCAAGGTCAGGATGAAGACAACGAGAAGTAGTCAAAATAGAGACATAGGAACGAGCAGTTCTTATAAAAGTCTATACCGGCCTACTTAGCTGGGGGCGGTGTACGTAAACCCGCTTTCAGTAACCCTTTCAAACCTTTCTGGAAACCAAGACATGAAGACCAGAACCGGCCAGCCTATCGCCAAAGGCCGACGCAAATCCAACGAGCTAAGAATGCATAGTCTGTTTTAGTGCATGCAAGTCGTTCAATAGTACGCTATAGATTTATGTAGGGAACAGAGTCTGGATACGGCACACCCCTTTCGTGACCAATTGGGCGTCGATCCGTTGCTTAGATAAATAGGTGAACCTAACTTTTCAGCCAGCCTCCGATTGATAGTTTAGACTGTGGATCTCAACCGCATGTCTGTGATTTAAAGAATCGACGCAGTCATCGTGTGCTGGGTTTTGCTTCAGCTGGTACTAGGGAGCGTCTGGGAGATTAGAAACGACACGTCAATTTGTTCCACGAAATGTTTTAATAACATGTGATTTTAGCTGCAAAATCACTTAATGCCTCAATCTGACTGTTGATTCAACACCTGGCTTGTGATGTTTGGATAGCCTTTTGAGGCAGATAAAGTGAGCATCCCAAAGCGAACCATCTTCCCAACTTTGAGAGAGTAACCAAAATCCGTGCCCTAACGTCGACCGCAGATTCCAAGTGACATCAACACCAGTATTCATCTTAATTCTCGTAGAGGCTTCGGACTGTCCCCGGCTTTTTGTAGGTGAGGTATTCAACCGGGCGGCGTCTGAAGTTGAGGTACTCGTAGGTGTGCACCACCCAGTCTGACCGCATGGGAGAACTCTCAGTCCCCAAATTTTGCCAAACCCGGATCGTGGCCTGCTCGGAAGTTGCCTGCACGGTAAAATCGGTAGGACAGCCAGGGCAATAACCTTCAATCTCGATTCCAGGAGACTCAAAACCCGAATCGACAATCCGCGACAAACCCATTTGTGATCGCCAGGGACCATATCGAAGGAAGAGACGCAGTCTTTGGCCTGAGGGGAATGCAAGATCCTGGTGCTGACAAATCCTTAGGCTTCCCATCGTGTATGGAGATACCGCCCTGAGGTTTTTTGTGTACTGCAGGATGGATAACAGTAGGTAGTTCCCCCTGACTACCTTAGGGTGAGTATCCAAGCGAGTTATGAGACTAGTCCGCTCAAATTGGTGGGTCGAAAAGGTAGACTGAGTCGTGGACAGTAATGCCTTGAGATAATTGCGGTATCTCCTGTCAAGTTGAGCCATCCGCGTGTACTTGAGCGTCAGTTGAACGTGGCGGTGTTTGAGCCTGAATAAAAGCAAGTTATAGTCCACGTGCATCGACTCTAGAGGGCAAGAGCTCGTTTCTGGAAGACTGGGAGTGTCGGAAGTGATTATGGGGTGGAAACCCATGCAGAGCTCGCAGACCCATTTGTCTGGCATATCGCGGGCGAGAACAGCAAGATACTCGAGAAACTGCTTGTGAGAGAGGTTCTTGGGCGAGTCGTGTCGGTGATAGAAGACGGCACGTAAGTCGCGGCAGGTCTGGGCAAGAACTAACTGATTCCGAAGTGGCAGTCGGTCTCCTACGGAGCGAACCAGTTCAACAGGCAGTTGGAGAAAGTGCGAGGGCTGCTTTCTGTCGCCCTTTCTCCATGGGCTTTTGATCCAAGCAAGCAGCCGAAGGAGCGTAGGCTTGAGGGATATCATGATGACGTCTCTGCGTAGTTGATCTTTGATTCTGAGAGGATGAGTACTGATGAATTAGATATGAGGTTTGAGCTTGCGGGCTGGAGGTGTATATATAGACGCATGGCCGACAAGGTAACGTAGGTTTGTTTTGACCAAAACCTTTATTTCCTCCCAACGTCTACCTCTCGGAGAATGATATTTGTGGGGAAGACAGAAACAGTATCGCGGTACCATGAACCTTACAGGTCACCAAAGAACCCATGCAATTAGCGGATGGTATATCGGACACAGACATAATCTACCTCCAGACAAATAGCCTCACGTTCAGCTATGTTACCACTCCCACATCACCAGTCAAGACCTCGGCTGGTTGAGATAGAACTGGAACTCAAAGTTTTTGGAGACTGCTATATGTATAGCCATGTTAAAGCTCGAGTGCGGTGGACGCTCACAACCATCAGCGAACCGGGCTGAGCAATAATCTTAACAGAATAGTCATCGCCGCAAAGTAGCATGACCACTTAAGAGGGCATGGTGCAAAACACGATGCTTTAAACCTGGCAATCCAGTAGTCAGATGCTCTCTGCTTGCTTCAGGTTTGACGTTATACTTAATTGTCGGTTGCATGCGATGTTGGCCGTGGTTGAAGGATGAATGTGGCTTGCCATGGGTACGGCCATCAATGAGGCGTTCCCTAAGTACCGGTCGGGCTTGCGCACTCCTTTAAAGTAGGTATATAATTTAAAGCTATATATTCGATGGTCTCGCAGTATTGCCTCTCACCACAATTGGCGTCTGATCCAGAGCTTGAAATGCTGTCGCTTGATTTTCTTTTCCTACACTTTCAATCTGATCGCCATGCCGGCTTGTTATTCTCATTCTGGGTTACCCATGCCCAGTAAGGCTAGGACTCTACAGCCACTCACTATGTTACTACAACTCCTCATGTCTTGGTGACGTGCCGTCCCCTTCTGAAACTGCCTGCGACTCCTGGATAAACTGTAGATTGTTCCACCAGGTCTCATCCCCCTGTCCGAGCACAAACCTCACGACATTCCTTTGGCGTAGACTAGGAACTGGACGTATACTGCTTTTATAACCCCAGCATAGACAGACCGAACTCGCTTCGCCCAGCGAATTTCCCGCGACTACGTCGACCACAACGTCGTTGTTCTCAAACTCGGGTAATCCATCTGGTGAGATGAGATCCACGGGGCCGCCGTGCTCTAAAAGCAATCGGACAATCTCTGCCGCTGGGCTATCGACCCTATTCACCATGGCCCTCGAGAGCGGCGTGCGCCAATAGCCTGCTCGACTGCGGATGCCATGAATATCCGCGGTTGTATGCTCTAGCAGATATCTAACGACGTTAACAGTCCCGTGTTGGGCGGCATGATCAAGGACTGCTTCTGGTTCTCTCAAGGGAAGTCCTGATCTCTCGTCCGTACCCGTCACAGCATCGTTCACATCCAAGCCCTCGGTCTCAACCAGGTACTTGATGATACCGACACTACCAAACCTCGCGGCGAATTGCAGGCATCTCAAAAGATGAGCTTGTAAAAATTCGGATTCCTCTTGCGACCGCCCTTCAATACCTCGCTGAGCTTCGAGGCGCATCAGGAGCTCGAAAGCCTCGGTTTCATCCCGGCGAACCGCCTCCATGCGTCCTCCCACCAGATCATGCCGGATATTTTCGAGCTCAGGGAACGCCGATTCGCCAGGCCGAAGCAAGTATTCGAGTAGTAGCTGGATGGAACTGGTTTGTGCTACGCCACAGGCAGACTTAAGAGCGTGGAGCATGCCTCGCCGTTGAGCTGTAGTCAGGAGATCACCCTTCCAGATGCCACCGCTATCTTCAGTTGGGATGCCAATATTCCTTAGCAGGTACAGGACAGCCTCGGTATTCCTCGAAGACACCACCATACGCAAAATCAGACCGAGTTCATAAAATGACTGCTCTGCCCCGGTTTGCCTGGCAGTCGCGAGTACTCCATGGGTAGGGTGCTCCATGATGGCTCGCAGGGTTGGCACATGGCCTTTACCCGCGGCCATCTCAATGGGAGAGACGCCTCGAAATGGCTGCCTTCGAGAGAGGTCTACTCTCCCAGTTCCAAGAAGATAATCAACGACCTCCGCTTGTTCGTACTGAATTGCAATCATGAGGGGCGTTGCGCGACTACCGCTGATATGCCGCAGATCTTGTTCAGAAAGACCCCCCATGTACAAGTCGGGGTCGACGCCAGCTTCGACGAGTAAGCGGAGAGAATGAACATCGCCGCGGCGACAAGCGGCAGCTAATGGGATACTCCGAGGCGTTCCATCTTCGTTCGTCTCGGTCGCGTCGGCGCCGGCCTCAAGCAAAGATGAGACCACTGAAGGATGGCCATCTTCGACTGCGAATAACAGGAGGGAGCCCGCCTCTTCCGGGAATTTCGAGAGCGCTTTCAGAGAGAATTGCAGGCGCTCGTCGGCATAAAGCTCGGGCAGTGACGATAAGAACACCCACGCGTACCCGGGATCGTCCCTCCCGAGGGCGTAATTGTCTGGATTGGGGCCTTCTGGCGTCGGATGGACATCTTCTGACTGTGGGAGCATGCGGGGATAGACAATGAGTGGCTCGTCCCAGCCACAACAATCCTTGCTGAGCGAAGCCTGTGAAGCTGCAGCGGTTGCCAGGTAGACAGCAAAAATGAGCAGAAGTAGTCGCATGGTTTGGAGGTTGTGAAGTGGAAAGTGCTAGCGTGTAGGGTGACAAAGGATCAACGCAGCCGGGTCAAAAACCTGAGGCAAGTTTTAGCTCCATTGACACTATTCGTACTTTGATTGGCACCGCCTTACTACATTATTTTGCCGAGTATAACCACAACTAGCCTAAAATGTTGACGTCTTCTGAAGAATAAGTATCATCATTTTGTCAGTCTTGATCTTTCCTTCACATTACCTAATTGTAGTCAACTCTCCAGGGTAGCCCCTCTGGTGCATAACTAGCAACAAGCGCGGCTCCGTCATCAGCAACAAAGCAATTTGGCGCAGTGGAAGCGCGGTATGTTTACACCAGAACCCTCAAGATTCGTGTTCGAACGTAGCTAACTTCTCCCAGCCGGGCTCATAACCCGGAGGGTAAGCACCTCCTTCACCCCAGGTGTAGGACCATTGACTAACCAGCAATTCAAGTCGCACGATCGAAACGTGCAATTGCTAGCACATTCTTTTTTGTTCTTTTTTGGCCACCGTCATCGTGTTCACTAACACAAGTGAGCAATCTCTAGAGGACGCGCAATCCAGACTAATTATAGGTACAATTCCATTCCCGTGTCGAGGAGACACCATATAACAGTGGCTGCTGAGAACGATACAATTCCCTAGTTTAATTATTATTCCAAGGCTAGGTTCATTATGGATGAACTTGATCATCATACACTTAGACTACATATCTTTCCGCTACACTGACGAAGTTTCCAATACAACTTTAATACTAGTAGCTTCTTTCACTCTTTCTTCCTAGGCTCAACATAACAACATCTTCAACTGTGTTCCCAATATGGAAGCCCTCAGCGTCTGCTTTGTCAGCATGCGAGCACTAGACTAGATCAAGTGACGCTTCATCCATTATTTTCCAACGACCCTTGTGCCTAGTTGCGTCACTAACACAACTAACATATGTTTTTGCAACACTATGCGACCTGTGAAGGCATGCTTGCAGTGCAGAATCGGCAAGCGAAGATGCGACCGAACGGGCGACTCGGCGTGTTCTCAATGCACCCAGCGAAATTTGCCATGCTCAGCTGCCATTCATGGCCTCCAAGTTTCCCGGTCGCCTACAGCCTCAGAATCTCTTCCCCCAGTTGTATCAACTCGTTCTAGCGAAGAGACCATCTACTTGGTAGATCTCTACTTTCGGTTTATTCACAACCAGCCCCACAGCCTCTTTCACGAGCCCACCTTCAAGGCAAGCGTCGTGGCGGGGACGGCCTCGCAGCCGGTTCTGCTGAGCATGATGGGCATTTCGGCACGGTATAAGCGCGCTCGCCATTGGTTCATGAGGTGTTCTTGAATAGGGTTGACAAAAGATTAGGTTTGCCACACAGCCCGATATCCGGTCCCGTGGAACCATGTACTGCGCCAAAGCCAAGGCAGCGTTGAAGGACGATCTCGAGCACGTCTGCATCGAGAACATCCAAGCGTGTATCCTAGTGGGGAACAACTGCATGGGTGACTGTGATGCAGATGCTGAGTCGTTATACTTTGGTATGTTCTTCCGTACATTGGACCTGAAACGAACCGGTAATTGTTCGCTGACCATGCCATTCAGTGCTCGCCACTCGCATGGCTCAGATACTCAAGCTTGGAGTATGCAAAGACGCTGATGATGGAGTCACACGCGAGACCAAACGGCGCCTATTTTGGACTTGCTTTATAATCGACACATGGGCCAGTGGTGGCTCAAACTTGTCGCGGCAGTTTGGACGGCAAGCTAAGCAGCCTCGAGTGCCGATGGACGAGTTTGTTTTCTCGACGATGAAGCCGGGGGACCCAGATATCCCCGATTCAGAATGGCGACCCGGACTGTGGGGATACATGGTAAGACTGGTCGAGATATACACCCAGATACAACAACTCCACAAGCAACTCGCGGAGACAGCGGAGTGGGACGAGGCTCTGATAGACGAGTCAGTTCGACGCCTCGAAGCTGAGCTTGATGCCTTTGCGGAGAACCTCGGCCCAGGGCTGACATTTTCCATGGAAAATCTGGCAGTGTTCTTAAGTCGTGGGCTGGGCAGCGTTTTCATGGCCTTTCATCTAGGCTATCACCACTACTACACGCTGCTGTTCTATCAATATCTGGACCAGCGCCGGCCCTCCACGAGGAACGGAAAGAAATACGCAGCTCGCTGCAAAGCCCATGCGGCGATTATCTGCGACGTGCTGAAGGCCTCGCGGGAGACCCCGGGGGCCGAGGCACTGTACAACATCGTGGGCCATGTCACGATTGTGTCCTCGTCAGTGCTGCTACACACGTATTTATTCGGAGAGCCTCATGAGCTCGAGGACTCTCGGCGTCGGCTCGAGTCGAACCTCGAGTCACTGGTACAGCTACGAAGTTACTGGTTGAGCGTGGAGCTGATGGTGAGTTATGCTCGGCAATGTACGCGTTTATTGCTAATTGTTGTGTAGATCAATCGACTCGTTGTCTTTCAGAAAAATTGCATGATGTCTTTTAGCAGAAACACACATCGCTTTGACAAGTGGATGGTCAAGTTCCTGTCTGCACATGCTCTGGCACTCGAGGACAAGGTGGACGATGTGTGGCCAGATTCCGACACAAACCAGACGCCTGGGCATGCGCACCTTGAGAGGAGTCGCATCAGTCAATCTATGATCATGGAGATACAAAAGTCTGATGCATTCGGAGGAGGTACAGGGTAGTCTGAGGAGTACTAGGAAGTGGGAGCGTCGACTCGTCCGCTGCTTCACTCTTTGGAAGAGCGCTGGCAAAGTGGTCCTTCAGCTTCTCCCCGCCCAAGTTTCGGGGTGCGGAGAAAACATGGAGAAGCGTAGGTGTGCGAAGCAGCTACGAAGGGGTGAGCTTAGCTAGCGATCTGATATCAACAAGCTCCAAATACCCGTTGTTGGTGCCGGGGTTTGAGATGCTTCAGCCAATGGAACTTGTAGAAAGCCGGTTTCAAAGCCGGGCAGATGAAGACTCGGGACTTCTATGAGAGCGGGGCTGCTGAACCAACCACATCAAAAGAACGCCGGTCGGCTTCACCAATGAAACGAGGTCAAAGCCGGCGCTAGCTATGACACCATGCAACAACCCTAGAAGCTCGTCATCCGCAACGCCACTTACCGGGTGCCGGAGAGAGGTAAGGGGGGATGCAATTCAGCCTACCGGGCACCGGGGACACGAATATATTGCAAGGGAGATGCTTGAGCTTCCATGTTGGGGTGACTGCAATATCCTCTCGGGCTATTGAATACCGACGTCGTTGAGGAGCGAAGGGAGTACACCTCGGACCTGGCTTGAAGTAAACACGTGAAGCATCATTGTGAGAAACAGTCGTGATTGTGCACACAAATCAGAGGTTGAAACTTGTGAAAATGGTGTCTAGAAAAGTCTCCAACTGTAATGCAGAACAGAAGGCTAAGCTTTAATGTCTAGTCTGTAAAGGCCCTGGAGCAGCGTCACCGTCTTTCCCTTGAACGTCCGGATTTCATCCACGGGCTTCCTCTGAACCTCCACTGTGCTGGCCTCACCAGGCAAAATGAGCTCGCAGGTTGTCCCAGTTGGCACGCTGACATCCACAACGGCCCTCGTCGCGTCTCGTCTACCTCTACGGTCGAACCGAACCCATATCAAACCATACGGCGACTCGACCTTTCCCTCAACGTAGTCAAACTCGGCTTTAAAGCATGGCCTGAGCCTCCACGTGCGATACGCGTCCGTCAAAGGCCTGACACCGAGTGCGTACTCGTAGAACCACTCGTAGATCGTACCGAGCATGTCGTGGCACTTGGAGCGGCACTCGTCCTGCCAGAACTCCAGCAGACTCGTCTCCCCGCGCCGCAGGAAGCGCATGTACGAGGGGTGTTCCTCTTGCCGTATCATGTTGAGCACGATGTCAGGCCTGTCGATTTCCTGCTCCGCCAGCGTGTTCCAGAGGTACTTGAGGCCGATTTCGCCGGCGCGCATCACATGGCCGGAATCCTCTGCGGCGGCGACAAAGGCCTTGATGACATCTGCGCGGTGCTGTGGCGGGACTAGATCGTGCTGGAGGGCCACGGCCTGTGCCACCATGGTGCGGTCTTGCGTGCCGGGATTGTCGCGTGAAGTATAGAAGGCGTAGGGGAAGGTCGTCTTGTCAGTGACGAGGAGCTGGTCGTTGTAGACGGTATATATCCGCTCAGCCCAGGAGGTAAATCTCGCCTCGTCGCTCGTGAATCCTAATTCCTTCGCCATCATGGCCACGTTGCGCAGGCACTTGTAGTAGATGGCCGTCTCGATGTTTGCTTGGTGATTCCCATACGCAATACTGTAGCCCCAGTCCCCAAGGCCGTGTTCGATGAGCCCGCCTATTCGCTCTTTGCCTTCTATGTAGTCCATATATTGTACGCATGGTCGGTATATCTTGCTGAAGACACTTGTGCTACCGTAGTAGTGTTTGATTAGTTCTGGTAGAAGGCACACGGCGCCTCCCCAGGTGATTGTATCATGCATAGGGCCACACCTTTCAACTCAAGTTAGTCGTTGTCCAGAACGGGCACAGGAAAGGACGCGTTGATCTTTGGCATCACATACATGTATCGGACCAAGGGTGCCATAGTGGGCACCAGACCGGAAGGTTCCTGGGTGTCAATAATGTCGTCCAGAATCTTGGAGTAGACAGCCTCCATATCACGCACATACTGCGTGGCAGGGAAGAGCAGAGACGACACCTCCAGCCACCCGAACTTTTCGATCTGCGGGCAGTCGGTGTGGTAGCTGAAGATGTTGGAGCTGAAGGTCCAGTGGCAGGCGTTTATCAGCGCGTTGACGTCTTCTTTGTCGGTCTTGACGAAGCCGAGTTGCGGAGCTCCAGAAGAGACATGGCGGGCAGTGAGTGAGTGGATGATAGGAAGCCCGTCTTTGTCATCGAGCGAGGCGCCTTCAATCTGGATGTATCGAGCACTCGTGAAGCTAAAGTCTGGCGTCCAGACTTCTTGCTCTCCCTGACCCGAAAGCGTAATCTTCGAGTAGACACCGGTCTCGAACTCCTTGAACAAAGGGTCCGGCATGAGCACCAAGCCATCTTCGCCAAGTGTTTCAGAGTACTTAACGCGGTATTCAGAACCAGATATGCCGCTGGCTACAACGCGCACCATGATTGAGGAATTCTGGCCGAGGTCGTACATGATGACTCCTGGCTTGACCACGGTTTGGCTGATAGGCACAAACGTGTTGTGCAAGATGACAGGATGTTGGCTCTGATAGCGCAACTTGCCCCTTGGACCTGTGAGTGGCTTCGCAGGCTTCCAGTCCGCATCGTCGAAGCCAGGCGCATCCCAGCCCACCGGATACGAGCGTCTGTCATGGTCTTCGGATGCGTAGATATTCGCGAGTGTCGTGGCGCTCTTGCGAACCTTCCACGTTGGATCGGAGATGATACACTCGTGTGTGCCGTCCTCATAGTGTGCGTGGATTTCGGCAAAAAAGCACAGTTCGTTTCCGTAGCGCACATATGTCTTGTCCTCGTACATGGGCCAGAAGAAGCGGTCTCCTTGGTCCCCGGCGTAGAACCCATTGCCCACGTGGGCACCGATGGCGTTCTCACCGTCGGAGATGTGCTCTGTAACGTCGTATCCAACGAACTGCACTGTTCTGTGATAGTTGGTCCAACCCGGATCCAGGACGTGGGACGAGGCCGGAATGCCGTTGAGGGTAAGGTTGAAATGGCCCAGGCCTGATGCAAGTATGATGACGCGCGACGGCTTGCGCTGGAACGTGAGGGCTTTTCGGAGGTAGATAGGCTTGTCGCTTCTATCGCCAATCCATACAGCTTTCCAGCGGTTTGCCTCGTCCTCGAACCAGGTGCGAAAGATGAGGCTGGAGTGCGGCATCTGTGGGAGTCAGCCGTCAGCAAATTGAATCCTGGAACCTTGGGGTCTTGGGTATTACATAGGTCTGGTTCATGCTATACGGCGGCAGGAGCTTGGAGGACCGAGGGTACGACGTGTAGAACTCGTTGACCGAGCTGGTCGTTTCGTTCCCATGCTGGTCCCAGACCGTCACGGTCCAGTAGTAGAGCGTGGTGGACTTGAAGCCGCCCTGGGGATTGCAGAGGATGTTGCGCTGCTCACGACTTTCCACGCGATCGGAGTCGAAGCAGGTGTGTTCTCGGGGGTGTTTGTCGGTGTCCTTGGTGTCCGACACGACCAGGCGATACGCCACCTGTGCGGCATGTTCGTCGGCGATGTCGAGCTTCCAGAAGACGCGAAACTGGTCGACATCGATCCCGATGGCTTCGCCAAAGCCGTGAATGCCACAGCAGACGACTTCCATGGCGGCTGTATGTGGCTGTTGCGTGATTGTTGCAAAGATGTAGTTGCTAGATCCGGACCTCGCTTCAGAGCTTTTGGCCCGCTGGATCCTCCTTCAGGTCAAACTGGGCCGATGGATCTCGCGAACTGTCACCTAGACACCGTCCAGTCCGGCTTCCAAATAGAAGGACCGACAACTTTGGTCATTGATTCGGACTGATCCATCGCCCCTGGAGGGGTGTGCAGCTAACAATATACACCTCCTCCACGTTGCTAGCCCGACCCGCCCGCATGGATCGTGTGGGTGAACCCGGAAACATGGGGGAACGGGACAATGGTACGACGACGAGTTTTTGCAATTCGTAGGAATAGACGACAGGCTCATCGCTCGGGCTAGATGCTGCCGAAAGTACCCGTGCGACTGGCAGTTCCTGTTCACTCCTCAACCAGAGGTTTCCTCTGCATTGCACGCTGACAGGGGACAAATCTGGGGTAGCGTATATAAACCGCCAGCCTCCCCAGACTCTCGGTTCTCCATATCCCTCCTTCACCCACTTCCCCCTTTTTACAACCCATGCCCATTTAATACTGATTGCACTTCGGCTTCTGCCTCGACCGATAGCAGCCATGCCTAGCGGCGATGCCATCACCATAGCCTCGGCGGCCTTCCTCGCCGTGGGAGGTTTCCTCTTCGGCTACGACTCCGGCATCATCAGCTCCACCATTGCTCTCCCTCACTTCAAGGAGTACTTCGACAGTCCCAGCGATGACATTGCCGGAGGCATCGTCAGCTCTTTCCAGGGCGGCGCTGTGCTCGGAACCATGATCAACATGGTGAGTCTCCCGTTCCGCTAAGATTGACTTCGCGCCGTCCTTTCGAAGCGCGGCTAACTCGTGGTTCGTGTTGCGCAGGCCGTTGCCAATATGATTGGTCGTAAAATGACCATCTTCTCCGGTTCTGTGGTCTCGCTCCTCGGTTCGGCTCTACAGGCCGGATCCACGTCCATGGCGATGCTCATCGCAGGCCGCTTCATCGGGGGCATGGCCGTTGGCATGCTCACCAGCACGATCCCAATGTACGCCTCGGAGATTTCCATGCCAAAGTGGAGAGGCGCCCTCTCCGGCCTCCTCCAGTGGTTCCTAAGCTGGGGTTTCTTGGTGGCACAGTGGCTTGGCTACGGGTGCTCCTTTTCTCATACGGCCTTCTCTTGTTAGTCCTGTGACCCCGATGGATGATTCCTTCATAACGCCTCACTAACACTGCTATCCCCAGGGCGATTTCCCCTTGCCTTCCAGTGCATCCCCGCCCTGATCCTCGTCACCGGAATATGGTTCTTGATGGAGTCGCCGCGCTGGCTCATGGAGAAGGACAGACACGAAGAGGCGCGCATCGTTCTCGAGAAGCTACGAAAAGGCGAGAATGCCTCACGAATCGACCTCGAGTTTATAGAGATCCGAGATGTTATCGCGGCCGACCGAGAGATCGGCAAGGTGTCGGCCATGTCCATCCTCACAAAGCCTTCGTGGAGAAAGCGGCTTTTGCTCGGATGCGGAATCCAGGCCTTTGGGCCGCTCTCTGGCATCAACGTCATCAACTAGTCAGTGGAAATGTGCACAATTGTTCTAAACACTTGCTAACAAGGGTCTAGCTATGGACCTCGAATCTACGAGATTCTGGGCATCGACACGCAGACCTCCCTGATGATCATCGGCATCAGCGGCGCCCTCTCGATTGTATACTGCACCATCGGCCTCTGGACACTCGACAAAGTCGGCCGTGTTAAGCCGCTCATGGTCTCAGCTCTCGGCCTCGGTGCCGCTCTCCTCGTCAACGCGGTCCAGGCACAATACATCAACCCAAACAATGCCAACCAGTTGCGCTCCATGGTAGCCATGAACTTCGTCTTCAGCATGTTTTATACTCCTCTGGGCATTATCTCCTGGGTATACCCAGCTGAGATCTTCCCTGTTGAGGTACGCGCCCTGGGGAACGCTATCACCACGTTCACCAACTGGGTCGTCAACCTCGTTTTTGCGCAATTCTCCCCAAGCGCACTTACCAAGATTGGGTTTCGCTACTTTTACGTCTTCTTCGTTTTCAACCTCATCGCCTTCCTCTGCTATTGGTTCTTTTTCCCCGAAACGAAGGGTCGGACCCTGGAGCAAATGGATATGCTCTTCGGTGATCAGCTCGTCCCCCACGCATTGGATGATCCGAGTGGTGCTATGGCTATGCACAAAGAGGCTACAGTGTTGACACATGTTGAAGAACAGCAGGCTTAGCTCTAGTTAGCGTGAGCATTAAGCGATAAGGATTAGAAATGAGCCATTGTAACAAAGGCTTCGCTGCAAACGAGATGCGACCAGTTTGGCCTGCTACCGAGACAGCCTGGCATTATTGTCAGATAATTTCATCCTTAACTAAGACGATCATTTTTGTAGACAAGGAAACAATATGCTAGCTATGCAAACTTATGGCAACTTAAAGGCCCATTTGACCTTGAACGCGCGGTGCTGGGTCTGACACGTTACTGCACCTCAGGTAGTCAACAGTCTTTTAGCTACTCATTTTTCATCCTAATAAGGCCAAAGAATAAATACGCGCGAGTTTCACTCTAACGTGCATTTAATAACTACCTGCTCCGTCGAATAAATTGCTTCCTTCAAGCTGCTAAAAGGAGTCGTGTCGGGTGGCGTACCTCAGATCAGTCGTGTATTGGATCGAACAGTACGCTCGTAGCCACTTTGCGTAAAGTATTGTCAAACTTAGCATATTATTGGGTCTTCAAACTCTACTACCGTGGCGGTTGGAGGTAGTCTATCCACGACGTTAGGCGAAAGAGATACCTCGTTATTGCAACTAAGTCGCTTGGAGAGAAGAATTAATCCACGTCTTGCCGCTGAGAGTGGCTTAAATATGATTAAGAAACTGTGCATTCATTACTTTGTGGGCATAATTAAGACTGGCAGTAATGATTTTGCTATTTGCTGCTGTGGCGCAAGTAATGAAGTGCTTCGTTCTGGTGCCTACGAAATAAAGAAGTCGCAAATACCTACTTCAAGATCCGCCGTACCGATAAAAATTACTCTCCCTAGTCAACATATGCGTACCATCTGTGAGCCCTTGATATAATTACCTTGAGTGTCACAAGTCCCAACTCACTTAGTAATCTTCTCCACGACTGATAACTTCCTTCACAGTGGGCCTAAGCAATATCGTCTTGCATCCTTTATTAACAAGAGCATTCTGCGGGCACCGAGATATGTACTTACATGCTCGAACTGGGCCGTGTACGAGCCCTTTCTATCAACCAAAGGAGGGTAATCTTCAACAATGCCGGACTTGACGAGATTGTTCAGCTGCCTAGTTGTTAGACACTCCAGATACAAGACACGGGACTGGGGATTGCGCACGCCGAGTAGATACTTCTCCTGTCCAAGCCTGTCCAAATAGCGTCGACAGAAGGGAATGGTGCTGAAGTTCTTCTTGATGGTGTTCAACAGCGATTTGGCCGAAGATAGATGTAGATCCACCTTTGGCGCATCGCGGCGTAGGGCGTAATGCGAGACTTCGCCCTGGTTTTGAACTCTGCCCGTGCCAGTGCTGCCAAATGTCTCGATAGCAAAAACATCCCCCTCTTCCATCTTGGTAGTGTCATCTGTTTTCACAGAGGGAACTCTCTTACTGCCATGAATGCTGTACGGTAAGATGGTATGGCCGGTTAAGCCGCCAATCGGCTTGACTGGGTATGTAGTCCCATTGATCTCGCATTCGTAGCTTTCCATTGCCTCCTGGATGAGTCCCCCTAGCTCTCCAAGGCGGACATCGATTCCTGCTTCGCGGACACCTGTATTTGTCGCGTCCTTCACGGCTGCCAGCAGGTTGTCATATGTAGGGTCAAAGGCCATTGTGAAGGCGCTATCGACAATTCGACCGTTCACATGGACGCCGATGTCAACCTTCATGACGTTGTTCTGTTGAAGCACGCTCTTACAGCCTGCATTTGGGCTGTAATGGGCAGCAATTTCGTCGAGGTTCAAGCCAGTCGGGAAGCCCATCCCGGCAATGATACCATCGCCTTCGGATAAGCCATCGTGTCCTACTAGACGACGTACGCTATCCTCAATTCCGTTCGCGATCTCGGTGAGCGTTTGGCCTGGTTTGATGTTTTTCTGTGCCCACTGGCGGACCTGACGATGTGTCTCAGCTGCTTGGCGGTAATCAGAGAGGAAGTCGCTGTTGATGCTATCAAGATGCCGCTTCTCTTCGTCGGTAGTGCGATACCGGTTTTGGTTTTCGTATTGGACTTCTTCGCCCCTGGGGTAATTGTTGTCTGGGAACAACTGGGATATGAGGACTGACGGTGGGTCAGTCTGGACAGTCGGCCCCTTTCTCTTCTTCTTTTTGTTATTTTTCTTGTTCTTTCGTTTCTTGGCGCCACCCTCACCGGCAGTCGCAGTGACTTCATTGGCGTGTTTGTCTGCCTCATCATCGGATTCTCCGTCAGATTGTTCTGTAGTGGCGTTTGTAGTTTCACCAGAAGAGCCAATTTTGTTTCCTGATGCATTGACTGTTCAGGTTCTTGTTAGTTGTTGCCAGTTTATCATTCGCTGGGGAGACATATGAAGCACTGTCGAGAGCCTTATGCTCATCCGCGGGGGTCTTGGCAGCCATTCCGGTACCGGAAATGGTCTCATATGAGTGTAGAGAATCAGTTAGCTTCGACGATAGCCGTTGCCCCGTCGGAATTTGCCAGTTGATGGATGAATACTAGCCAAAATTCAAGAGATAGAACAGCTACTGGGAACTGTTGATTTATTGTCAAAGCCAGCGACCACCTGATAACCAGGTGCCTGAATGTCGTCTGAAGGGCGCAGGTTCACGGTGATGCGGTTATTGAGAAGGAGGCAATTTATGCAATTAGCAGGGCACATATACGTCATTTGATACCGAAGACATTGCTATCAGCCACTCTTGACTACCATTTCATCGTGCTGCTGAGAAGGAGAATTAACATAAACAGCCTCTCCTATGGTAGAGGGATGTGTAAGCCATCCGATCTATGTCTTAGATGGTGTATCGAAGGAAGGTTGCATCATCGCCTTTATCAGCCTCCAATTCCATCTCTGCGAGAGTATACTTACTGGGTGCTTTGTACTATCTATCACGCCTGGCATTCTCCTTCCGCAGATACCACGGGCATTGCGAGACACAATAAGCATCTCCTTGATAAACTTATGCCACGCAGCAGAAGGATATGACATAAATCCCCCAATGGTGATGACCATCTGAACTCAGATTTTCCAATCCTTTAAGGCATATTTGACGAACTTGCTGTTGATTCCATCACTCAACATACATTGGCTTTACCTTGCGACCCAGGCATCGGAAGCTGAAACCATATGCACAAGACTCCATCAACAGGAGACCCGGGAATGCTGACCAAACAGCAATGAGAAAACAGTTCCAGTTGGCAAAAGACAGAAATATCATTGAATTACTCCCTCAAGCTCTCCAACAGCTTGGATCGTCCTGTTAATCTCCCTGGTGGTCTTCGTTTAGCGTTGCGTCTGCAACTCAAACGTTTGTCGAAACTTGTCCACCATGAATGGCTTCAGCACCGACTTTTTCCTCAATGTGTAATCATATATAGCCGTGTCATCAATGTATCTTGCGGCGACTCGACGATGTTGCTCCGATAATGCCCATGCCTCCATCTTGAGAGAGATTGACTCGTATGTCGGCGGTTCTACCAACTTGTATAGCACATTGATTCGATCGGGAAACTTCAAGGGCTTCCTGAAATTAGCAGATGTTATTGGGTAGCTTCCGATGGGGTTGGGCAACATACAAACTTGAACTCAGTCGTGATACTCTTCAAAATGAGACCCAGACTGTGCGGTGTAGGCAGATCTTCCCATTGCCTCTGTTCTTTGACTGTGGCATCCTTGCCGTGGTGTTGGATGAGCTGGACCCAAGCAGTCTCTATGTAACGGTTGTACTTTACGTTCTTAATATGGCCTGGGACTTATGAACGTCAAAGCAGCCCAACTTGAAATTGGTATGCGTACCCTATCAAGGTGTCAGATCTCTGGCGTGTCTAAGAGACAATGAAGGACTTACCATGCTATCTTAATCATGAAGCGCTGTCAGCAAGTCTCCTATTTATCCTAGCTGACAGAAGATCACATTTCTACTAACCATGTCGCCCCAGAGCAGTTGATGGCTGTCCAAGGCTCTCCATTTCTGTTCAATAAGGAACCCTTCTCAGCCTACCAGACACTCCAGCCACCTTTTCTCTGTGTACTGGAGCAGCTGTTCGGCCTTTCGATGGCACTCGGGAGGGTACTGCGTCTTTACAGTCGTCGAGCCCAATACGATGTCCAAGACGGTATTCAAGCGTCTTTGCCTTCTTATGCACCATTGCCTCAGCACGGAGCTGCTGAGACGGGTCCCAACTCGGCAGCTGCGGACCAACACGACACTCTTGGCGATAAAAGAACTACCACCGTTCCAAATCAGCTAGTTGATGAACCGTCCGACTTCTATCAACATGATATCGACCCCATTGATATATAAGATCATTTTGCGGAGGATCCAGAAAACCTGGCAGGGCCCTCCGGGGAGCAGTTCCGTGCTCTAGAAAGTAGGCGCTTCATTCAATATAGAATGAATATTCTTTCTGGCTAATCACAAAGCCTGCAGCTCTCGCAACGCCCACGGATTCCCATGAAGTACTAAACGTTGATGACCTGGCGTCCTTTTTCCTCAAACCGAACTATTCCTCGACAAGTATCCCGAGTCAATGGCCTCCGTCTATCACCACCCCCGGGGCTCAGAGGTATCTTATTGTTGCTATCCGTTCCTCAGAATCACAAATATCCACGACATCCCCCAACAGAACACCAATTACCTCGAGGCCCAGGGATGTATGAGAGTACCAATGCGCCCTATCTTGATGAACTAGTACAACAGTACTTCCTTCACATCCAGCCACCCCTACCCTTAATCAACGAGGGCGACTTCTGGAGCTTTACTATCACGATCCACGCCACGCTCCAGCGGAGCCCATGTCTCTGCTCTTGCTCCAAGCCATGCTATTTGCGGCTTGCACATTCATTTCTGACTCGACCATACCGGCTCTTGGGCATCGGGATATTCGATCCATGCGAGCAACCTTTTTGCGACGGGCCAAGCTGCTCTACGACATGGAATATAAATCAACACCTCACACCGTGGCCCAGGCGTACGTTCTTCTCTCAGTTATATCACTGTCGTCCGTCAAGAAGGCCAAATACGCTATGGTTGGGTCTCGCCATTGAAAATGCAAAACTCGCCGGAGCCCGCTTGTATGCCACCATGAACTCGCCCTCGCGCTCAAAGGAACGAAGTGTTATTAAGAGGCTTTGATGGTGCTGTATCATACGAGACCGCTCCATGGGCCTTTTGATGAGGCTTCCTATCCGCATTACCAAGGAACAGTTTGACTTTGACGGCGATCCTCTGACCTCCGAAGACTTGGAAGGTGAGGTTCAACGATCCAAAGTCTACAACCCCTCGGCCAAGATGAGGCTAGCTGAGATTCTTGCCCACTCAATCAAGCTGTACGTAACACTCACGGACATCTTGTCCCTCATACTTCCACCCAAGGGGATTCAAGGCATCACGCAGCTGCGGCAGGAAGAGAATCGAACAAAGCTTGAGGAGTGCAAGACTGCCTTGGGCCGATGGCATACCTCAAAATACCGTGAGCTGGGAATTACCCTAGCCCGGGCCACTTGGGAACACTGCCAAACGCATCACAATCCGTAAATTGCGATTCTATCATTCTGTACACGAATGTCATGTACATGTACTACCATACCGCACGGATGGTTCTGTGTCATCACGAGGTGCTCCATCTCGATATCCTACGAGCTGGCGCTGAGCCGTCTTACTCCCTCGCTAAGGACCTGTCGACAATTTTTGAAAACCGACGCGAGTTACAAGATGCAGCTGCAGATATCAACGAATGCCATAAGGAACTACTCCGTCTGGGGCTCATTCAATGGTTACCTATCTCAGCTATCGGCTTCATTCTTCTGCCTCTTGTCCTTAACATCCTCGACATCAAATTGGCCCCGCCGACAAAAACAGACATGGCCCAGTCTTCAGGGACAACGCAGCAGCAACTCAACATACTCATTCAGTTTATGAAGGTGTATTGGCCCCGATTTGATGGCATCGAATGGGTCAGCGAGACCATCCGTCACATCATCAGTCTTGCCCAGTTGACTGCTCAAAGGTCCAAAAGAGAGAGTTCATGTATCAATTGGGCGGATATCTTTGCTTTCCAGCCCAGATCATATCTTCGCATGGTCTTGTCTTTGGATCTGAGCCTCAGTAAGGGCCGCCTACCGCAGGATTGGGACTTTCCCGTGAAACTCAGAGGTTTGTTTGCCTTCAATGCCAACCCTATCAAGGCGCTTGTCGAAGGGCATTGCGCAAATACGGAAAACGTGGGTGATGCCAGTCTGTCTCTGAGCTCGGAGCCGACCGAAATGAGGTCCTGCGATCAGTTCCAGCATCACGTTCTAGGACTTTACGACTGTCTGATTGCAACTCTGGAGAACCGATTCCCTTTTAGCGGGACTTTGGGGTTACTGAACGTTGCCGACTGCCAGTCGCAGGACGAGGCGGAAACACTCTCAGGTTGATCTGAAGGGCTGGTCGGCGAAGCAGGATCGTCCAATGGTCTAAAGTCTGTTGGTAGAGAGAATGCCGAGTCTGGGAGCTGTACTGCGCGGGAGAACAGCGGTGCGCACAGTATGGAAAATGGCGACACGATGAGCGAGGAAATGACGGATGGGTTAATGGAAGCGATTCTTGGGGAGGACTTCGGCGAGGGTATTGATCAGGTGTCTCCAACATAAGTTCACTTGTTGTTCTGGCATCAATATGGCTTCAGTGGTATATCCAAGCAGCCTCGTCAGATCAATGTGTGACTAAGTATGGCATGAGGTCGGCTCAGGATTCTTTAGATGTGGGCATATAACTATTGTACGTGTCATGTCCTGACTCTAGACTTCTCTATACATTAGTGAAGATCACCGTCGGAGTCGACCTCCGAAGCAACTATTCTCTCAGCTGATCCGCCGATTAGATTAGCAAAAGAAAGCAAACTAACACCTTGCTAAAAGAGTGCGAATCTGAATCGGCGTTATCAGTGGCGTGGGATAGTCTCCTTTCCACGTCCAATGCGACGACCTTCTCCGTTAAGATGTCGTGCTGGGAAAAGATACGTCGTTTTTGGTGCCGGTGTCTAATGGCTTAAAGATTGCTATCAATCTGAAACCGCGCCAGTTTTTATCAAGCATCACCATCTTGATAAGTATGCATACAGTGTACCACGCGATACTGCTCCCGAACATGCTTCTGCTTGGACCGACGCAACCAAAATCTCGAGTGCGACGGACAACGGACTTTAAAACAAATGGGATAGAATGGTTTGTCTCATTTTTGAGCAGCTATCCTGCAATCACCTAGAATATGGAATAGAGAATATGGACTTTGACTACGGGAGTCGATGACAAGATTGTGTAGACCATCATTTACATCTCGAGCCTCAGTAGACATTGAAATGGATTGGTAACAGTCGACGGCAAGATCTATCTGGTAGAGGGTCCTCCCGGGTAACAGATTAAAAACGTCGTTTCGGTCTTATGAGAGACTCCGCAGTCACAGCATCCACGTCCCCGAGGAAAGTACGGAGGTGTCATTCTGGGTGGATGCCGACTGAAGGCGATTAGAGCGAGGTGTACGAGCCACGGATTGACGAAGATATCAAGCGAAGCACCTGTGCCTTGGTCGGGGAGTCGGCCCCAAACGTAAGGGCGTCTTTTCACAACACCAGCAGAGGCTTTTACTCGGATTTTACTACGTAGTCGGAAATGCGGTGCCAAGATTGAAAAGAAACAGGAGGACCGGGCCATCGGGCATCATGGTGGGTTGCCTACATGTGCAGGGGTCCTAATCCGGAACAAACATTGATCTTGGTAGTCCTTAGAAGAATAGCAAGATCAGGGGGAAATCTTCTTTGTGTGGTACCCAAATAGGAATTAATGGCTGGCTTAGAATTGGTGTGCTTCGAACAATGCTGGATAAGAGAGCTTATTCCCCAATCCCGTATTGAATCTCATGTTAGGCTCAATGTAAGGAACTACCTATGTATCGTTGTGGAGTTAATACTTCGATTTGCTAATTAAACAACTTGAAATGATCACCCTTGAGGTGGCTTATCTTCATGTGTTAGACGCGGCCATGCCCGAAACTCAGTCTTTCTGGCACTTCCCTATGTGTCCTGACTCTCCTCCACTTGCAAAACATCACCAGAGCGACGAATCTTCCCATTTACATGCATGGTACAGCCCGTGATTCCCTCGGTACGACCGGGAAAGTTCCGACTTACAGTATTCTAGACTCTATCGTTAGACTCTACTTTTTAGTCCCTTCTGCCGATGGCGTACAAAAGCTCGGCTTCGACATCCGGGGATGCAAAAGGCGAGTCACGCCACGCCACGATAGACTTGGTTGCATTTTGACGACACTAAAGATTAGGTTTGCAGTGTTTAATAATGAGAATTGCTTGGAACCGCGGGGCCCCAGATTCTCATAGATTCTCAGGGGGGTTCGGTGATCCACCAGGTCCACCCCTTATCACTTCCTCACGCTTCGGCCGTCATGGCCGAGATACTTGAAGATAGTCGCCCCTAGTCTCAGTGATCCAAGCGCCTGGACAAGGAGGTCTAAATACCTTCTTCACGTCTGCTCCCCAGATTGTTTCAGCAAACCCACCTTCAACTCTTCCCCTTGTGCATCTTGTCCAACCCGGTGCTACAAGTCCAAGTCTTTCAACAACCATCCGGCACCATGGCCATGCTCGACCCCGAGAAGGAGGAGGAGGTCAACGACCTTGCTGCCGTCGAGTCGAACTTGGAGGGCAACTCTTCAGAGCCCAACGAGCTTCACCGCGAGTTCAAGCCTCACCAGGTCTTCATGTTCTCGATTGCCTGCGCCATCGGAACGGGCTTGGTCATTGGCTCGGGAACTGCCCTGTCCAGGGGCGGACCCGGGAGCATCTTGATTGCGTACTTGATGATCGGCGCGGCCGTCTTCTTCGTCATGACTGCCCTGGGAGAAATGGCTGCCTTTCTACCCATGAACAAGGGATTCGGAGGGTACGCGAGTCGAATGGTCGATCCGGCTTTTGGGTGAGTAGGCAATCTTCACTTCCTTGCTCCGTCTTCTAATCCACAAGACAGATTTGCAACTGGCTGGAACTACTACTTCAAATACATAGTAGCGACCCCGACTAACCTCACTGCCGCTGGATTGATCATCCAGTATTGGCGACCCGACCTCAATGTTGCGATTTGGATCACCGTGTTTGGCATCGTCATCGTTGCCGTCAACGTACGCGTTCCTCTCCATCAATCTCTTGACTCTATCTGAACAGTTTTGTAGGTGATGCATGTCAACAGCTTTGGCGAAACCGAGTTCTGGCTAGGCTTTGCCAAGATCCTGATCATGACGACCCTGATCCTCACTACCTTCATCTGCGCCATGGGCGGCGGCCCCAACCACGATCGATCCGGGTTCCGATACTGGACCGAACCGGGAGCCTTTGCCGAGTACTTGGTTGAAGGCTCCAAGGGCCGCTTCCTTGGAATGTGGGCTTGCATTTGCCAGGCTTGCTTCGCCTTCACCGGCACCGAGGTCGTGGGCATGACCTTCGGCGAAACCCCGAACCCCCGCAAGAATATTCCGCGCGCGATCAAGCAGACTTTCTGGAGAATCGGAGTGTTCTACATCCTCGGTGTTTTTGTCTTGGGCATGGCGGTGCCATACAACAGCGACAAGCTCATCGGGGCGACCAAGCAGGCCACCAGCGGAGGCAAGTCCCTTCCCTCCTTTCTCGATCTTGAAGAAATCTCCTTTTAACATCCTAAAATAGCGGCTTCTCCCTTTGTCGTTGCCGTCAGTTTGGCCGGTATTGGTTACTTTCCCGATGTAATCAACGGGTCTCTCCTGGTTTTCACACTCAGCGCAGCCAGCTCAGGTACGCAACTTCAACCCAATCCCAACCACTCTAGTCTAACGGTACAGATATCTACTGTGCCTCTCGATCACTCTACGGCCTCGCCAGAGATGGTCAAGCGCCTGTCATCTTCGCCAAAGCGCGCAAGAATGGTAACCCCATTTACGCGGTCGCTGCGGCCGCCATCTTCATCCTCCTTGCTTACATGAATGCCGCCAAGTCGTCCTCGACCGTCTTCGGCTACTTCGTCAGCCTGGTCACCGTATTCGCGGTTTTGAATTGGGTGGCCCTCTTGGTTTCCCACATCTGCTTCCGACGGGCCGTGAAAGCTCAGGGCATTTCGCTAGATGATCTCCCCTACGTCAGCAAGCTACAGCCCTGGGGCTCCTACTACGCTTTGTTCATGTCTGTGTTGGTCATCATTTTCAACGGTATGCTTTCTGTATTTTTGCTCTCAGCTCCAGACTTGCAAACTAACAAATCTCTCACAGGTTACGATGCGTTCATTCCACACTTCAAGCCCGAGGTCTTTGTTCTGAAGTATATCGGGACGGTGCTTTTTGTGGGAAATATCGTTGGGTGGAAGCTCTATAAAAAGACAACGTTCATTACTCCTAAGCTGGTTGACTTGGTCTCCGGACGAAGGGAATTCGAGGAGATGGAGAGCAAGGATGATTCCCGGTGGAAGGGAAGCTTTTGGAAGGACATCCTCAGCAAATTGAGACGCTAGCTGTTGGGGAATATTAGCAGGAAGATGATCTTCTTGGTTACGGTTTGGCCTTGTTCTTTTAGCACCGGTTTTTGAGTGTCCCTTTACATATGATGACCGAATTTGTTTTATCCAGCACCACGGTTATTTACCATGGCTTGCCTATGGAGTGCGCCATACACCGAAAAATATCAGTGAAGCTCGGCGTCATGTTAAAGGAAGCTTATGGATACATAGATGGCTCCAAGCGCCCAGTAAATCTGTGCCCAGCAACGAGAGGCCTTGAATTCGAATACACGATTGTCTGTTCCCTAGTTCGAGGAACAAGCTGCTTCAATATAGTGGCCAGCCCCTCCTCCAGACTACGACTCGAATCCACGACGATGACTTGTCCAGATGGACGACACGGGTTTTCAATCCACTTTTTGAAGAGAGCGCGGCTGTCTTCGCTTGGACGCGCGGCCTTAGAATCAGCTGGGGGACAATCCACGCCTGTCCGCTGACTTCTCAACGAGACTCTGTCATGTAAGCGTCGATCCAGCAGGTCTATATCGTCAACCCTGCACTCGACGTACGTGTATTCGCAGCCGTATTTGAACGCAAGCGCAGTTCCCTGGTCCAGTATCTCGTTGAAGTTACAGATGCTGTCCATAACGACATCTCGCCCTTGTTTGATCATATCCTCGGCGAGCATCCAGTCGAAGCGGTACGTGAGTTCCGCCGACTTGTCGAACGACAGGTCGTTTTCGAGGAAGAAGGCCTTGATGAGGTCGTGATTAATAACCACTGCGTCGATGGACTGTGCCAGAAGCGTTGCCATGGTGCTTTTCCCAGAACCTGGGGCGCCCGACATCTGGATGAGCCGTTTGCGCGACAGCTCCATTTCTGCGTTTCTATCAGACTATAAGGCTCAATGGGAACGGGTGCTCCTCCAAGCTCACCCTGGTATTTGGGCGGACTTCCTATGCAATCGTGTAAGAGAGTCAGATGTTGACATCCAGAAGTGCTCCCGTCTCCAGCTTGCGATCGCTCTGTGATGGTATCTCTTTCAAGTCTCTCGCCATAGGCCAGACCCCGGGATACAGTGTGTGCGGTCCAACTTGCTATGCGACCAACGTGTCTTGATGGAAGTCAGGCATGCAGATGACGTGGAATGTCTGGTTCCCCGCAGGATTTATTGGCCTATCGGCTATACCCGCAGCCACGGGTACACACGCGTTGGAGTTGCCTCGGAGACAGAGACCGAAAAGTTATAGAGCCCTCCAAGAGAACTACTCAGTAATCGAACAAGAGGCACTTAGGTCTTCATGATTATTGCGCATATTCATCAACAGGTCAAGTGCAACATCACATCAGCCTCATTGCAGTGCTTTGTCTTAGTCTAGTTCAACCGCAGCACATGTCTTCGAAGCTCAGCAAAGTCCCCCACGTCTTGTCCCGTCAGTGCCCAGTCCGGGTCGTTGAGAAGTGACTGGTAATGGTTGTAGTAGTCCTCGATGGGAGGGTCAGCCACGAAGTCGCCCACATTGGCGCTGTCGTCTGCGGCGCCATCGACAGGAGGAAGCCAGATGTTGGATATGCTGTTCCACATGTCAGTGTCCCAAGGAGCAGACTGGTACTCCGCCATTGGCGGGCCAGCTTCAAACTGTGCCGAGCCAGCTTCGGGGCCTCCGCGAAGCTGGCCGCTGGCGGACCGAGAATGCAAGGATTCCTGACCTGCCAGGCCCTCTTGGTTGGTCTCACTACCTCGAATTTGCCCCGGGCTATCCTGAGCACGAGGAGTTGTGACTAATGCCTGCGGTACCTGGAGAATTGTCGACAGATGATTCCAAACACTCTGCACCTCCTGAAACCGTTGCAAGGCATATGTGTTTCCCCGACCAGCGAGATACTGCAACATCTCCATGGCCTCTTGCAGCCCCGGCACCGGGTTAATTCTTTGGCCCTGCTCACAGGCCGAGTCAAATATTCTAGTGAGTAGCATGATGAAGGCAGCTGAGAATATTGCGTCGCAGTCGAAGAACCCAAAGATGGCTGGGGGGACTTGGTGTCAGCTAAGGTGTTCCAAAATCCATCGCTAAGGCTAACTAACCGAGCAGGTTTCTGTTTTTGAGCGCAATGATGGCTTTCAAGAGCCGCCGAGCTGCTTCTGAGCAAGTTCTAGACAGCTTTCCAAGAGTGCCAGCGTGGAGCTCTCCGCTATTAGGCTGCTTTCCACCCAGTATTAGTTGTGCCACATGAAGCATCAGAGGCCGAATTGTCAACAGAGTAGCCTACATGGGAATTTCCAAGCATTAGCTTAGATCTGTCACATTTTATGGGACAATTTAGTTGGTTGCTTTACCTGATATATCATGAGGTGGAGAGAGGCCGTAGTTCTCAGAGCCAGATCTGAATTGTTCCCAGTGTAACTGAAAAATTGCTCCGAAGGAATCTCAGTGGATATCTCAAAGAGATTTCTTATTATTTGTTGAACGTTATGCACGAAGTCGTCTTCTAAGCGGTGCGGCGGCCCGTAAAGGACTGAGTTACCAGTCAGCATTGTCAACATTGCTTCACCTTCACTATATGACCATACCTGTGATTACCTGTCCCGTAACTCTCGCTATTTTCACGTTCGCTCTGAGAGGGGCACTGGGTGGGAATCCAGCTGAGTCTGATGGCAGCGGCAGATCAATCATGTCATCGTTGATGCCCGAAGGCTTGCCGGTTGCTGCAGCCAGACGTCTAGAGCCTTCAGTGTGAGCAGCATATTCAGTCATCGGTCTCATTCTGGTCTTACCTTTCTTGCATGTATATAGTCCACCACAATCTGTTCAACTGGACTCTTTCGGACCGAAGCATCTTCGTTCCAGTTGTCTTTTGGTGATAACCATGCAGAACTGCCAAGCGCAAAGCAGTACTAATCTAGCGGGAGGAAACAAGGTCAGCAAATAATAGAGCATGTGCATGGTTGGCGCCTACGTATAAGTATGCCTCTTCTTTTCGATCCACCATTTGAAGATACATTGCCATTAAAGCGTGGACTTCAACTCCCAGCCTCCCGTGGGTGTAGTGCACACTGAGAGAAGGGAAATTTTGATGCGCAAACTCGAAGAGTCTGCGTCCGGGGAATTTAGTTTGACCGTCCTCGAAGTCGGCGATGAACAGTTTTCCAATTGCCAAAATAATGATCATTTCCATATACCAAAGGTCATGTGCTTGAATAGGATCACTGACGTTTGCATACAGAAGACCAACGCGATCCGACAGCTCCCGTGAGTCATAGTGAGTCTGGGATTGGCCAATGTACAAACTGACTATCTCCAGCAATCGATATGCATCTTCTTCTGGGGGTAGTTCTGGAAACTTTCCAGTCGAGGCAGTCACTCGAAGGGAAGGTGTGCTGACATCGTTTCCGGGGCTCAAAGTAGTGAGCTGAGTACCGCCAGGACGGGTCGTGCCAGATCTAATCAGCAAATCCTGTACTTTGCTCCCAAAGGCGTTGCTGGAACTTAGAGAGGATTCCGCGGGGATTCCTTGCACGTCGCAGGTCGCCAACCCTTCCAATCCAGCCGAAACGGGGCGGTTACTGGAGTGATTCGATGTTTCGTAGACATTATTCCGAGGGCCTTGTCCTCCAGACTGGGCAGTCCCAGTTCTATTTGGAGTGGCCGGCTGGCTGTCGGCACTGTGGCTGACTGACAACTCGGACAGGTTGGGCTCGTTCCCGTGGGAGTTTATGTCGGATATATCGGATGGAGAATGGGCCGCCAATGCTGGAGACGCGTGTGGCAGAGCTGGGTTATTACCGAGATCGTCTGAATTGGTGGATTGGCCACGGTCCTCATACGTAGCTAATCGGCTTTCTAGTTCCTCAATTCTTCTAAAAACTTGTTAATAAGGGAGATCGTGAAGAGTCAGAAGATGTGGGGAGACGGTACGTGACTGAGTAGACTCTTCGCGGGCCATGCGGAGGGATGGCACATGATAGGCCTCTTTTGGAGCAATATTGGCACGGAACTGTCCCGGAGCATTTGACCTTCTTTAGACGGCAGGTCTTACAGCTGGAAGATGTTAGAGAAGTGGTTTGATGCGAGTCTCGGAGCAATGGAGAGGAATGGATGGGTTGAGTAAATTGGTGATGCTGAGAGGTCCTCGACAGTTGGCACACTATGTGGCAGACCAAAATACCCGATCTGGTCAATGAAGCCAATAGAGAACAAGATAAAAAGACCGGGATTGAAATGCGCATGTAGAGCGGGGGACTAACGCGATGACACTGGCCGCCTTCTGGACGGAATCCCTCCCCGCTGCTGTTTTGCCGAGCGGGTTCCTGGCCCGCTTCGAGGAGCTGGACATGGCCCACTGCAGAAGGCCGAGTCTGAGAAGAGCGGTTCCAGAGGCTGCTTCTGGACGGGTCAATTGCCTGCAACGTTATCCGGCTCGCTTTTTCGTTGGCAGGACGCGACGCCGAAGTGAGAGGATGCAGAGGGAGAGTTCGGAGAGGGGTTCGGAGGTGGCCCCCGAGACTGGGTACCAGCGATGCGAAGACTATCTACCTAGTCATACGCCTCAACTAACTGTGGATTTACGTAAGATAATTAAGAAGCTAGTATACGTATCTAATGCTCAACGGGGCCCTGTATTGGGAGATTGGCTTATCAGTCTAGTTGATGTGCAATTGTGTTGTTGACCGATGGTGATCTCAGTTGCTTGTGATAAGACCAACGTTCATCGGCCCACATCCACGATAATAATCACCCGTCTGTGCTCACAAGCGGGCGCGGTCTATTTACTGCAAGCTATCTCTCCAGAGACACTCTAACATTACGTAGAAAGTACCACGTAGACTGGATACAGATCTGGGGACCGAGACATTCCTACAACCGCACCTGAGGCACTGCTCTAGCAGACTTGCGCCCTCCCCCAGCGATCAACGACAAGTCCTGTTGAACAAGCAGAAACCTCGCCCCCAAGATGTTGATGAACCAGTCGTGGATCTCCGGATCATCGTAAACTCCCGCCACGCCAAACACCTTCTTGTGTTTCCTGCAGGCCTCGCTCACCTTTTCCACCGATGAGCGGTATGCCTGGCTGGCAAAGTCGCCGCCGACTCCAATGTCGAGACTCAAGTCGTTGGATCCGATCAGCAGCACATCTACCCCCTCGACTGCTGCGATCTCTCCGGCGTTGTCGACGGCTTCTCCGCTCTCGATCATGGCGAAGACCGTAGAGCCGGACTTGTTGCCGAATTCCACTGCCTCCGCGATCGAGGTGGGCCGCATGTTGAACAGTGGCATCAAACCAGTCAAGGAGCGGCATCCTTGGGGAGGATATTTGCAGATGCTCACTGCAGCTTTTGCTTCAGCTATCAAACCGACTTCTCATCAGTCCTTGTTATCCTCTATTGATCAGTACGATCGAGGTTTGATATCCGCACCTGCGTTCTGAATATGTGGGAATATCACGCCCATCGCACCGCCGTCAAGCACACGCTGGACGAACCCGTTTCCGCATTGATGCGGCACACGCACAAACGGCGTAATTCCAGCCAGATGCCCGACGTTGCAGAGGTTGCTGGCCTCTGCCAGCGTCAACCACGCATGCTCGAGGTCGATGAAGAGGGAGTCGTAGCCGGCATGCCGCGCAACCTGGACGATCTGCGCGTTGGGCGATACCTTGATGCCGAAGGACTTGCACACTTGGCGCGAGGTGATGCACCTCAGCAGGTTGTTGCTGTAAGGGGGGGGAATCATCCCGGGGAGAAAATCTGGGGAAAGAATTACAGGGGCTGTTGGGAGATAGTGTCAATGCTCTGGCTTCTTAACCAGCTCGGGTTGGGGTAACTATTCACTTTAAAAGCTTCGTCGAGTCCCTTTCATGGAGAATCCCCGCACCTCCGAAAACGCCTTCGGAGGTCATCTCCAGATGTTGCTCAGGAGGATCGACACAAAGAGTGTTTCGATGATCGATTTGCATGCGCGCGGCAGTTGTAGGAGGGGCGCGGTGTAAGACATCTCGGAGTCGACCTCCGAGGGCTGAACCAGACATGCCGACTTCCCATCGGATATCGAAACCGACTTCTCCATAGTTAAGGCGAATCGAGTCGGATTTCAGTAATTCGGTTCATACATAAAATAGACACTGTAGGAATTGCTCCTACAATGCAGAGGCTCAAGATCGGAAACCGGAACAGTGTTCGCCACCTCAGCACAATGTTCTTCAACAACGTGACCAAGGGTGCCCCAGATGTCATGTACCACCTCAAGGTACAGGCAGATGGGGATACCAGCCCAGAGAAGGTCGACCTCGGCGTTGGCATCTACCGAAACGAGCAGGGCGTTTACAATGAGATGATGGTTTTGAAAGAGGTCAGTACTCTGTGGTCTGCAGCTAGTCAATGTGTCATACACTAATTCATTTCTAGGCCAAAGCATCCATGGCTGCGGCTAATCCTGATCACGATGTGGGTGCATTTTGGGAGGCTTACATGAGGTCGATCAACTGATGCTTAGGATTTGAAGTACGAGGTCACCACTGGGAACCCAAGCTACCTGAAGAACGCATCAAAGCTGGTTTTCGGCAAGGACTCAGCTCTTCTACAAGACGGTCGAGTATGAAGTCCCTCTAAGTCCCCTAGCCCGAGACATTACGCTAACTGACCAGGTCGCTTCCGTTCAAACCATCTCCGGCACAGGAGCAGTGCACATCGCCTTCATGCTCATGAGCCGCTCCGTCCCCGGCATGTCCAAGACGGTCTACGTCGGCACGCCCGCCTGGGGAAACTATGTGCCGATGCTCGGTCTCGCCGGCCTCGAGGCGAAAACATACCGACACTACGACCCCAAGACCGGCGGCGTCGACTGGCCCTCCGTCCTCGACGCCGTGCGCACCGCGCCCCAGGGAAGCTCCTTTGTGCTCCAAGCCTGCTGCCACAACCCGACGGCCGCGGACTTCACCAAGGAGCAGTGGCGGACGCTGGCCCAGGAGATGAAGGCGCGCCAGCTGTTCCCGGTCTTCGACATTGCGTACCAGGGGCTGGGCAACGGCCTCGAGGAGGACATCTACTCGGTGCGGCACTTTGCGGAGCAGGGGCTCGAGATGCTCGTGTGCCAGTCGTTCTCCAAGAACTTTGGGCTGTACGGCGAGAGAGTTGGCGCGGTGCATGCTCTGTGTCCTACAGCCGATGTTGCTGCTGCCGTTCACGACCAGCTGCGTTTCCTGATCCGCTCCGAGTTTTCTTCGTCGCCTGCGTATGGAGCACGTCTGGTTGACCTGGTTCTTTCTGATCCCGCGAGGGAAGTTGTGTGGTATGGTCTCCGTCTGTCTTTGCAACTGGCTCGCTAACATGTTTCTACAGGCGAGGGGAGCTCGATGCCATCTACGAGAGGTTGCACCGCATCCGGGCCAAGCTGTTCGATCTATTCAGCAACATGTACAAGACTCCGGGTGATTGGAGTATTATAACCAAGGGGACTGGTCTTTTTAGGTGAGTCATTAAGAATTTGCAGCGTTGAGACTTTGCAGCGTCGCGATAGAGTCACTAACACTGTGCAGCCTCTTGCCACTCACCTCAACTCAATGCGAGGAACTTCAAAACCAGTATCACATTTACCTGGTAAACACTGGGCGGATAACAGTTTCTGGACTGAACAAGAAAAACATCGACTACGTAGCAAAGTCTATTGACAAGGTCGTTAGAGAGTCGCAAACGGGAGGTTATCCTAAGCTATAGGGTAGTGAAAATGGCAAAAGTTCTCAAAGGTAATGCCAACTTGGACGTGCGATACTTGGATGAAAAATGACTTGAGAACACATTCTACATAGCATTTCTTATAGAATGAATTAAAATCCATTGCGTAAGAAAATACCTTAGTTTTGAGCGAACTAGCTTACCGGAGTTCATTGGTGGGTCAACTTTGCGGCATGTTTGAGAGGTGGACGTCGTAAGTACGTCCTGCACTGTGAGTACACCGAGTATAGAGTCAATCTAAATTGAAGGCGAAAGACGACACGGTAGGATGTCTCACTAAGCATGATAGGAAGCAGAATCTTGAGTGTAGCCGACAATAAAAATGGATTGCATGCTAAACCACCAACCAACAAAAGAGCGCCATCATTTTCCACCCCATTATTCTGGATGCAAAAAAGTCCTAGATTCTAGATACACAGGTAGATAATACAAGCAATTGCTTTTAGCCCATGAACTCCTACGAGCTGCTGCTGCTGCCACCCGCTTCCGGCTCTTCAACCTTGGCCACCGTCGACGAGGTGTCGTTCTGCTTCGTCATGGCCATCTGCCATGCTGGGATTGACGCCTTACCGGCTGAAGCACCCAGCCCTGAGGCGGAAGTTCGGTTGAAGGAGTTGCCACGAGACACGGGCGTGGCGGCGACAGGAGTGGACGGGGTAGCGGTGGAGCTACCGACTTCGGCGGACTTCTCTCCGTTCGTAGCCGGGGCACTGGGTGTGGCGGCCGGGACGGTGGGCGGCGGGGTACCCCGGAGGAAGCTTGGCGTCGGCGCGGCAGGAGTGCTAGAAGTCATTCGTTGAGAGACGAGAGTCTTGAGGCTGGTCAATTCGCCGTTGATCTCCTTAAGGCGGCCATCCGTGAGCTGCTTCTGGTTGTCCAGCGCCTTGGGGATCGCGTCCTTGAGAGATTGCACCTCGTCGCGGATGCGTTGCGAGTCATCTTCTCGTCGTCGGTTGGATGCCTTGAGATCGGACATGACTGTCTCCAGATCTGAGATGGCGCTATCCAACTTTTCTGTTCTCTCCTTTTCGGCCTTTTTGAGCTCTTCGGTATCTTGAGCGAGCTGCTCCACAAGGGTAAAGGCTCTTTCGAATTGCTCCTCGATCGACTTCTTGTCCTGTTCGAGCTTTTCGGGAGTCGGAGGCGCCACGAGCGGGTATACGTATCGCTGTAACGGCGCGTCAGCAGAGAACCCTGGGGAGAGTATCTGCAATGGGGACTTACCTTGCCCAGGGAGTAGAGACCGTAAGACACACCGCTGACCACTGTGGCCATGATGAACCAGTCCCTCCAGTCCCGTCTGGGAGGTGGCGGCGGCTGCCATGCGTGTGGAGGGTATGGGGGCTGGTAGTATTGTTGGGGAACGGGAGGTCCCGAGGGAGCGGCGGCGGGATAGGGCGCGCTGGGAGCAGGCGGCGCAGTACCACCAGATCGAGACATAGCGGCGTCAATCTCCTCCTGGGTCAGGTTCTTGGTTCGGAGGAATGAGATGCGGTTCTCGACGGAGGAGGAAGCGACGCTCGGGTCCTGCAGGACTGCTGATGGTTAGCCATGCGCTGAAGGTCGGGGTCTGGTCTGGGTTACTAACATTGCGCCTGGTAACAGTCAGTTTCTTGGTCACGATCGCGGTGGCTGGGTGCGCGGAGATGAGGACGCCAGGAGATGAAAGGGGAGACAACATACCGCGGAGGCGACGAGATCCTCGCGAATAGCCATGATGCCAGGCGCGATGGGCTTTCACCGCATCACCAAGTCACAGGAGCCGTGGGAATATAGAGAGAGAGAGAGAGTTGAGATTCGATGATCGGGAGGCGGCTGTAGGAGAGACAAAATGCATGTGCCTGCTCCGGGGTAAGTACGGAGAACGGTACCTGTGGAGGCGGGAACTGGGCCCGAGCCGGGGGAATGCGTGACCGATCTGGGCCGAGGCTGCTAAGGCGGGTCCGTTTCCGCGGCTGCCATTGGCAGTCCGGAAGATTAGGTAATCCCGAGCATCGAGGGACGTCACGCCTCGGCACAGTCACGTGCTCCCGCTCAGAGATGCCTGTGAGATGGCCTCAAGCCAAGCTCCACTTCACCAGGAACCCCCAACGCCGCTGACCAATCGCAGCGCTCTCTTCTCCTTTGTTTACTTTCCCGCCGAGCAACACAACTTTTATGCCCAACTTGCGACCGACAACGCATCTCGCATCCCACCTTCACCGAGACACCCTCACATCGACGTTCTATTCATTGCGACAACCACCCGCGCCCACCAGCTCTCGCACACCAACCTCGCAGTTGCGACCTGCTCGTCACACCAGAACATGTCCCAAGACACGGGCCTGTGGAGCGTCCGCAGACCCAGGGAGGTACGTAAAGTACCCATGCGCCGCACAGAGCGGGCATTGTCGCATCCAGACTTGGGCAATTTTCTGACCTTCCACCAGACACTCGGCGGCATCAGCTTGAACACTGCCATCCCCCAACCCGGCTCGACCATGAAGCGATCCAATTCCAGCAACACCGGCGGAAACTATCCTCCCAGCCATGTCCGCTCCATGTCGGGATCTAGGCAGTCCCTCGCCATGTCGCGCCCCAGCCAGCCGCTCTTCCAACGCTCTTCCTCCGGCACCAACCTCGCAGACCTGGGCTTGTCATCGGTGAAGCGTTCGTCGTTTCAGCAACCAAAAGGCGCATTCACCCCCGCGCCCAACCGCGCACCCCGCGCCTCTACAGATGGCGACCGGCGCAGCAGCGTGTACCGACCACGCCAGTCCACCGCCCCGACGACGAGCCACCAGAGCTTCTTCCAAGCTACTCCCCAGACCGCCGGTGTACCACGAGACCCGCGTCCGCTCAAGGATCGATCGTTCCAGGCACGCATCGGTCAGGAGCTACTGGACTATATGGTGCAGCACAACTTCGAAATGGAGATGAAGCACGTCCTCTCGCAAAATGTCCTCAAGTCGCCGACCCAAAAGGACTTCAACTATATGTTCCAGTGGATCTATCACCGAATTGATCCCAGCCACAAGTTTCAGAAGAATATCGACCAGGAGGTGCCGCCACTTCTGAAGCAGATGCGATACCCCTTCGAGAGAAGCATCACGAAGAGTCAGATTGCTGCAGTCGGAGGGCAAAACTGGAGCACCTTCCTGGGAATGTTGCACTGGATGATGCAGTTGGCCCAGATGCTCGACGGTTATGCAGCTAGCAAATACGACGAGGCTTGCATGGACAACGGTACCGACGTCAGCGGCGACCGCATCATCTTTGACTTCCTCAGCAGTGCGTATAGGGATTGGCTTGCCATGGATGAGGATATGGGTGACGATGATGCTGAGCGCGTCCTGGCTCCCCATGTTGAAATGATGGCTAGGGCGTTTGAGCAATCCAACTCCAAATACACCTCTGAGCTCGAGATGCTTGAGGCGGAGAACACGCGACTACTGAAAGAAATTCAGGATCTAGAAAAGTCGACTCCCGATCCCGCGGTCCTGGACAACAACTTCAAGATCATGGAGGAGGATAAGATTAAGTTCGAGGAGTATAACGCTCTGGCTATGCAACGGTCTGAAAAGTACGAAGCGCGAGCGGAAGTGCTACAAGAAGAGCTCGATAAGCTCATGGAGGAGTTGAGAGAGACAGATGAGGAGCGACGCAGGCTACAGAAGGAGGTTGACGCCCAAGGAATCAGCATGCAGGATATCGACCGCATGACGTCTGAGCGCGAGAGGCTACAGAAGGGGATCGAGTCAGCTGGCCAGAGGCTGGATGAGGGAAAGAAGAGAGTGTCTGACAAGGAGATGGAGGCAAGCCGGAAACTGGATGAGCTGGAGCGAATGGTTGATCAGTACAACACGCTGGCGTACCAAATCGCGCTCATCCCGGCCACAGCTGCCAACGCAAAGGGCAAGGACTTCGAGCTTCAGGTGTTGATCAACAACGGCTCTGACTTTACCTCTTCCAACCTCAACGGCTCGACAGGAGCTTCATCGACGGACCGGTTGCTAGTGGATGCAACAACAGGCTACCTACCCGGACATATCCTTAACCTTGATCTCCGAGGTCAAATCCGAACCAGCTTCCTGTCACTGCGCAAAGAGATTTCCGAGCGACGAACGGCAGCAATGGATGACATGATGAAGGACCACGATCTACTGGATGGCATTAAGGAGGCGATTGAAGACAAGAAAAGCGAGGTTGAAACACTTCAACACCGAGTCCGAGCGGCGGAGCAGGAATACGAAAAGACCAAGGAAGTGACAACGACACAAAAGCTGGGGTCAGACGCGCAGATTGAGAAGATGGAGAAGGAATTATCTCGGATGCGAGCAGGGCTCTCAGAATCTGTGCAGCTTCTGGAGCAGCGCGAGATTAACACCACCATTGAGTATGAGCTGTCCGTGTCCTGATAATTTGCAAGCATGCGCTAACCCGGCCTTAGATATGAGCAACTGGTGCTGCGAGCCAATGCCCTCCGAGAGGAGCTGCATACCGAGATTGATCGGATGCTAAACGACGTCATCAAGTTCAAGATCCACGTGCAAAAGAACCTGGACGACTACGAAGGGTTCGTGACGGACGAGCTAGAGAAAGAGCTGGGTAGCGAGGATATGGGTGAAGACACGCGGCCAGTCGACATGTGACCTGTGACTGTGATGAGCCACCCTTGAATGATTGACGAACATTTGTGTTTACGGAGGTTGTTCTTTGGGCGTTTACAGACGGAGTCTTGGTTGGCTTGCTGGCTGCTGGCTGGAAACGGACAGCTCATGTTTAGACTGCGTCGTCGTCCCGTTTTTGTCATGGCCTTGCCCGACTTTCTGTCCGCCAAGTTGTTTTGAGAGCGCATTATTGACGACGGGATATGAGATTGCTTGTGGATACCAGGTTGTTTGTGGTTCAGATACGAAGTAGATACCAGGTTGAGGCGACGAGGATAGTTATGTTTATGTCTGAGGTTTGACTGCATACCGTTCACATTCAAATAGGTAGTACAAAGTAGACACAAAGTACATTGGATTTTCAAGCTTTTGGGGCGCTTCTTGGCATGTTTGACAGCGGTTGAGACTTTGTGCTGTGCAACCCAAACGCCATGGTGGTGGAATATTCGGGATCTGCTTCGTCGGCGACACGCACGGATGCGGTCCGTGGAAGTCTATTGAGCAGTCCGGTGAGTAGGGGGGGGGGGGGGGGGGGGGGACGGCGATACTTCATACTTGGTAATTAAACGTGCTGTGTACGAAGTATTTCCCATGGGACGTCTTCGGAGGACCAGGAACGATTGCGAGGCAGAATGGTCCGCTATCTACGTGATCCCAGCTCGGATCGGATTCCGGGAGATTGAGATGCAGGGGATAAAGTTCTCGCGTGGCAGACTGCCGTCAGTGGCGGATGGGCCAGGGCCAGGGTCGGCGGCGGTGGCTTTCCGGGGAGGCGTGTGCGCTGCTAGTCTAGGGATTGCCATGTGCTGATGAGCAGGGATGTTTTGGATGAGGAGGAGGAGGAGGAGGACCTGAGGAAGATGGGTAGTATTGTCGAGAATGGGAGGGAGTTGTTTGTTCGTTGCATCAAGGCGAGTCTGTCTAGGTACCGAGTCTAGATAGTACACAATGCGAGTCTGTGCAGTGAGTGTCGGTCAGCGTCAGCACGCACCTGCGCCGCAATGCATGCATCATCGCTCGACGAATGCCGTCGGAGTCGGATGGATGCCGCACGCCGATCTGCAAACAAGGCCAGCGAATACGTGGACTGGGATGCTCGCGTCCAGAGTCCACTACCGTCGTCGTCGTCGTCGTCGTCGTCTTCGCGCCCGGGGGCGGATGTCTCGGAGACGGGGGGAGTAAGTTACGGTGCCAAGTCTAAACTCCGCTTTGGGCGCGATGCGAGCGCTAAGGATGATGATGTGCAAAAGAGAGCGAGAGAGAAAGAGAGAGAGAGAAGGAGGAGGGTAAGCCGCTATCTAGAAGGGAGTGCCTGAGGGATGGTTTGGGACGAGTCTTACCACATTCTTCGGGGAGTTTTTCGCTGCACGAGAGAGCCGAGTCCGAGCGAGCTTCCCTGCGGAGCGGAGCTTCCATGCGCCGCCAATCCTTCCGGAGTTTGGGCGGATGCAGCCCGGCCCACGACGAAGTCACCTCACCACCACCAACACCAGAACCCAACACCACCAAACCAAAAAGACGACCCTGCCGCCTTGCCTCGAGAACCCTGACCGTCCTGTCCCCTTGTCTTCTTTTTTCCTTCTTCTTTCCCTTCTTCTTCTTCTTCTCTTCTCCTCCCCCCCCCCCTCCCCTTGTCTCTTCCATCTCCCTTCTCTCATCCTCATCCATCCCACCCACGCTTCCTCGGTGTGCTTCACCTCTCCCTCTCATCCCTCCTCCCTCTCTCCCTCTCTCCTCCTCAGCCCTCACTCACCTCTCTCTCTCTCTCTCTCTCTCTCTCCTGACATTGGTCGGCGCCAGGAAGCTCCATCCTATGACACGCCTCCTCCATCTTCCGACTCGTCGTCTTTGGCATCATCCCACCAAACTTGCCGGCGCTGCAACAGCTTCCATAACAACCACCACCACCTCAACAGCAACAACAACACCAAACATTATCACAGCACCACCCACAATGTCTGCTCCGCGACCAACCACGGACGCCCCCGTCAATCTTCCCGCCTACCCTTCCGTCGACTCTCCCGCCAAACTCTCCGTCGATGCGCCCTCCAACCGTCCCATCGTCACTCCCACTGCTACTACCAACGCCGTGAACTCATCCGCGGCCAAATCCGCCTCCGTCACCTCTACCCTCGTCTCCAAGATCCCTGGTCGCTCCACTCTCCCCGAGGACGCCACCTCGAACCCGCACCATCTCGTAAAGCGCGGCGAGGTCGTCGGCTTCAAGAACCCGTATCCTTCGTGGTCCCACAGCGTCGGCTTGGGCACTATCTTGCGAAGAGTCGTCTGGTAAGAGCCCCCGCCAGTTGTCTCCTTTGCCCATGCCATGGTGCGAGATTCCCGCAGCTAACCCCAGCTTCCTCATAGGCCCACCATCACCGGCGATCTCAAGCAGCCCAACACAAAACCTCCCACCGTCCCTGTCATCAAGCCCCAATTTCTCTCCAGCCGCAATGCCTCGGGCAAGATCCGCGCCACTTGGCTCGGCCACGCCTGCTACTATGTAGAATATCCCTCTGGCCTCCGCGTCCTCTTCGATCCCGTCTTCGAGGACCGCTGCTCCCCATTCACCTTCATGGGCCCTAAGCGCTACACCCCGCGCCCCTGCGACATCAAGGATATCCCCATTGTGGATGCTGTTGTCATTAGCCACAGCCATTACGACCATCTATCGCATTCATCCATCCTCGAGGTCCAGAAACACAACCCCGAGGCCCAATTCTTCGTCGGCCTTGGTCTTGAGAAGTGGTTCCGCAAGACGGGTCTTAACCATGTCACCGAGCTCGACTGGTGGGAGGATGCCGACCTGACGGTCAGTGTCAAGGACGGCAACCAGGAGCGTGACATCACTGCTCGCATCTCATGTTTGCCCTGCCAGCACACTTCCGCGAGAACCCCATTTGACAAGGATACCACCTTGTGGTGTTCGTGGGCCGTTCGCTCCGGTGAAAAGTCCGTCTGGTTTGGCGGCGACACTGGCTACCGAGGCGTCCCATTCCTGCCACCAGGTGTTGACGACTACGGTGTCGACCTCGAGCATCTCCCCAGATGCCCTCAGTTCAAACAGATTGGCGAACTGCGTGGACCTTTCGACCTCGGTCTTATCCCCATTGGCGCTTACTCCCCCCGTGCCGCCTTTTCTCCCATGCACGCCAACCCCTTCGACTCAGTCGAGATCTTCCAGGACACCAGGTGCCAACGCGCCATGGGTATTCACTGGGGTACCTGGGCGTTGACCATGGAGGAGGTTCTGGAGCCCCCGAGGGTTCTCAAGGAAGCCCTGCGCCGCAAGGGCATCGCCGAGGAGGGGATCTTTGACGTGTGCAATATCGGTGAGAGCCGGGAATTTTGAGAATGCCTCCCACATGCGCGTTCGGAGGAAAATAAAACTGTCGAGGGGACTAGAAGATTTGATTGAAACTGGAAATTCAATGTACAATAAATACCCTTTCTTTTGAAGTTGATATATAGGGGGTTGGGAGTTGAGTTCTGGTTCGGCAATTGGTTAGCCCTGTCAGTGCGCTTGTAGCCTACGAGGTCTAGGTCTAATAGAAAAAGGATATGATCCTCTCCTATAACTGAATACCATGTCGCCATGTGGCCGTGGAGATCTGTGTCTACTGTAGACTACGTCCGTAGATCGGCTGGCCTTGCTCCGTGCACTAGAACAAGTCGAGTGCTTCTTCCGAGATGTGATCCGCCTCTGTATGTTAGTTGAGCTCAAGACTCTGGCTCAACATTTTTTACTGCATTCTCCGAGAATCGCTCATCACATGCTCCAAAGTCTTTTTCTAGCGGCGTACGAATTAGACAAGTCCATGAACTCATTGGAGAGCATAGTCGAGCAGCTGAGCTTGCCTGGCTGTGGCGTTTCTCTCCGACCCAGATTTCGGGCTGCCTCTTTGAGTGATTCGCCGCCGCACCAGCCACAACCTGTGGATGGGCTAGGTGTGACGTATCGCACTCGCCACACTGCGGTATAAGACGGCCTTGGAGCACCTCCAACAGGAAACCTCACTACTCCAACTCCAACTCCAACTCACCACATCTCTCAGCTCATCCTGCCTGGGAAAAATCGCACAAACCACGATACTTCAAGGACTACCCTCTACCATAATTATTCACGCCGCAAGAATGGGTCTGCCGGTTTACTCCTCTACAAACGACACCACACAGCAGCCCGCGCAGGACACGCCCGCCACCACCACCACCACCACAGCTACCGGCGCCGGAGCCAACACGGGCGCCGGGGTCACGCGGCCCAAGACGGAGGAGGAGAAGGAGGCCGATCGCTTGTACGAGGAGCGCATGGAGGAGGAGTACGCCAAGCGGGATGGCGGTGCGTGAGAGTTGATGGTGCGGGACTGTCGTGGGCCGGTGAATTGCCCTACTTGTAGGATAACGAGACTTCCTCCTCACCTCGGATAATACAAATCATCATTCAGATTTCAACAGCATTCTAGCACGGTGGTGTGCCGCGTGAGCTTACAAACAGCAGCAAAGTTAACGTTTCGCCTTCACCGGAAATCATCAGGGTCGCCATCCAAAGGAAGACATCACGGTTGCGAATACTGGCCGAAAGGGTATTTATTTTTTTCCCTTTAATATACCCGCCCTCCCTCGTCACCTTGTTATTTCTTTCTATCTTAGCTTTATTTACTTTTACAACTTTGTACTGCCACCTCTTTTTCACTCACTGTCAGCGTCTATATTTCGAACCCTCAGATCTTTGTATTCCTACATAGAAGACCTTCGCGAGGATGCTTCTATACTCGGCCGTCGTTCTGGCGCTCTGCATCGTCCCGAGCCTCGTCGCCCCCGTCCTCGCCATCAAAGAAGACTTTATGCCCATAGACCAGCTCGGCCTGGGCTACGGCGAACGCTATCCCTTCTACCACGAGAAGCGGGCCATGGCGGTCAGGAAGGCCTGGAAACAGCTGTGGAAGTCGTACCGCAAGCATGCCTACCCCCACGACACGTTCAAGCCGCTGGACTGGGATAACCCCTACGTTGACGACTTGTGAGTCCGCCGCCTGTACCCGATCTCTGGAGCGGTTACTGAACTTTTGCAGTTATGCCTGGCAGTTGACGACGGTAGAGTCCCTCGGCACGGCCATCATCATGGGACACAAAAAGCCCGTCAAGGATATCATGAAGCGCCTGAGGACCGTCGACTTTGAAAAGACGTACTCGATGAACCAGCTCATCGACGTGTCCGACGTCACCACACGCTACCTCGGAGCCCTGCTCTCCGGTACGTCCTCGTCCATCCATCCCCTGAAGCCCCCCTCTCTAACCAGACTCCAGCATTCGACCTTCTCCGCGGCCCGTACCTCTTAACGTCCGACGAATACGGCAAGCAGCTCATGCTCGACCACGCCCGCAACCTCGTCAGGGGCCTGATGGTCGCCTTCGACACGCCCACGGGCATCCCGGACACGCACGTCGCGCTGTGGCCGTACAACGAGCGCAGCAACGCCACCATCAACACGCTCGCCGGCGTCGGCGGTATGGTGCTCGAGTTCACGCGCTTCGGCGACATCATGGAGGACCCGCAGTACCACGAGATCGTCCACAGGGCCCAGGAGTACCTGCACAGGCCCCAGCCCGCCAGCAAGGTGCCGTTCCCCGGGCTGAGCGGCACGCTGATCAACATCACCGACGGCAAGTTCCTCGATGACCGCGGCAGCTGGGGCGTGGGCGGCAGCGCCTTCTACGAGAACCTCATCAAGATGTTCGTCTACGATCCGCTCCGCTTCTACGACTACAAGGAGCGGTGGATCGTGGCGGCGGACTCGGCCATGGAGCATCTGGCGAGCGTTCCCAGCACCGCGAAGCACTTGATCTTCATGTCCGAGTTTATCGGCAACGAGACCTACTCGGCCTCCACGCAATGTGAGTCCCCAATGTGTCCCTGATTGCAAAAAGCCATTGTCCATATGCTAACCACACCAGCCGCCTGCAACAACGGCGCCCACTTCCTCATCGGCGGCATGGCCCTCCGGGACAAGAAATACCTCGACTTCGGGCTCAAGCTCGCCGAGTCGTGCTACCAGCTCTGGGAAAAGGCCACCTCGGGCATCGGCCCGGACAAGTTCCGGTGGATCGACGCCCGGGCGGCGCACGGCGACTGGCCGGGCAACCGCCGGCCGCCGCACGAGTTCCGGTCCTTCTACGACCAGGCGGGCTTCTGGCCCACGACGGTCGACTACTCGCTGCGGCCCGAGGTCATGGAGAGCGTCTACTACGCCTGGCGCGCCACGCGCGACACCAAGTGGCAGGCGCGCGCGTGGAACATGTTCCGCCAGATGCGGCGGCTGTGCAGCACGCGGCGCGCCAACGGCCGGGGCGCGGTCCGCCGCGGCTGGGTGCCGCTGTCCAACGTCATGGAGCTCAACGGCGGGCGGCAGCGCAAGGGCGGGCAGATGGACAGCATCGTCATGGCCAAGACGCTCAAGTTCATGTTCCTGATGTTCGCCAGCCCCAAGGAGCACGTGCAGGCGCAGCGCGAGACGGACGCCATCAAGCGCAAGATGGGCAACCGCTTCCTCTTCACCACGGGCGGCCACCCGATCCAGGTCTGGTACTGGGAGGGCATCAGCAACAAGGGCGAGGTCATCGTCGACGCCCAGCGGCCGGGGCTCAACAGGGCGACGGCCAAGAAGAAGGACCAGGTGCGCCAGTGCCTGGACCGCATGGACGGGAACTGGAAGCCGTGGGTCTGGTGGGATTGTATCAAGGGATGGGTTAACCCGATGAGTGTGGACTCCCCCAGGCCTGTCGGTCCTAGGGAGAATTGGTAAACGTTGAGCCAAGAAGATATCTTACTAGAATATGCAGCTTATAGACATGGCATCTCTTGCCATTATGCCAACTCGTGACCGTAATGATGCCTGGGTCCAACCAGCTAGTTCCAAGCTCCAAAGCTGTGCCAGACATCTCCAAAGCTGTGGCTTCGTTCAAGGCCGGAACCCGACATGGTTATATCCGCAGTGGTCCGTCCTGGAAGCCTCGTCAAGAACACTTGGTATCATATACTTTGCTCCTGGTCCACTGTGCGTTCGACCCGTCCATATTTCAGGGGGTCAGAATAGGACAGTCCATCTTCAACAAAGCGCCGCAGAGCGTTGTAGAGGAATTTTATAGTCAATCACCGCTTCTAATCCTCATCCGCTTTCTCGCAGTTTCGCCAACGCTTCTGCCACGCCCCCGCTCAGTTCACTCTGGGCAACCTGTCTCGCAGCATCCGCCGCCGCAGTCTTCTTCGACTCCTCAATGGCGGCCGCCAGCATCGCAGCTTCGTCGTCGTCCTCGTTGTCCGTGTCGTCCATGAACTGGAACTGCCGGGGTGCCGCTCCCGCCGTCGGAGCCGTTGCGCTAGGTCCCGGCCGCGCACTCGGCGTTCCCGTCGCCGGCGAATCGCGGGAGGACGGCCCCGTCGACGGCATCTCTCTCAGAGGCATTCGCGACAGCGGCTTCGCCTGGTCCAGCTTGGCCGTGCGGTCCGTCACCTTGGCCGTCTTCTTGGCCGCCTTCTTCACGCGGAACGGCTCCTCCACCGCCGCGGTCCACCGCTTCACCTTGATGCCGCCCCAGCCGCTCAGCATGCTGAGCTGCTCCGTGTCGGCGTTGATGGCGTTCTTGAGGCTGCCGAAGTTGCTCACCAGCGCGACGGCGTCCGACTTGTTCAGGCTCCTCGGCACGGTGACGAACTCGACCAGCTTGTCGCCGTAGTTGGACGCCTGCACGCCGCGGATGGCGCCGAAGCTGGCGTGCTCGTAGCTCTTGTACAGCTCGAGGTAGCGCGCGGCCTCGGCGGCGGACCAGCACAGCACCAGGGTGACGTTGTTGACGAGCGACGTCTTGGAGAGCTCCCTCAGCGACGCCTCGTGGTTGGGGATGTCCACCATGGTGAGCAGCACGCGCAGCTTGTACCCGCCCTGGAGGTTGCGGATGCGCGTGTAGATGTACTCGGGGTGCAGCCGGTGGTACTTGAGGCTGAGGAACAGCGCGCAGGTGCTCAGCCCGAGCACGAAGTCGGCGGGGATGTCGCTGTACTCCCACGGCATGGACCGGATGCTGGTCAGCACGGGGTTCCCGCGCTGGCGCGGCGAGACCAGGATCGCCGAGGCGCCTTGTTTCTGCGGGAGGGCCTGCGGCGTCGGCTGCACGACCTTTGCGCCGGCCGCGTTGGAGCCCGCGTTGGACGGCGGCGCGCGGTCGAGGCGCTGCGGCGTGGGCTGTTGGATGGCGGCG